>CAEFZY010002421.1:0-150914 GCA_903066815.1 Brachyrhaphis roseni
GCACTTGTGAGGAGAGAAACCAACGAATACCCAAAATTTTAAAGAAAAAAAAAAAAAATATATATATATATATATATATATATATATATATATATATATATACTTGGTTGACACTCAACATGACTCTGACCTACAGAGTGGGTTAAAAAGTCAAACCGTTTGACATCCTCTTGTTATTGCCCCGCAGAAAGCGCTAACCGTTTCAGAGTGCAATGCTGGTTCCTGGGTGTGATGTGAAGTACTGCAAATCAGAGCTGAGCAGACCCTTCAATAAAGGCGAGCGTAGTGGTTATTCACATTCTTCCTGCCTTTTCATTGATTTACAGTAGCATTCCAAAAGTATTTATAACCCTTGGGCTAGTTTGCCGTTTCACATTGTATCACTTTACACCCGCAAACGTTATTGGGATTTTGTGTAATAAGCCAACATGAAATGGTGCCTAACTGTTAGGTGGGAGAAAAATATAAAAATTTTTACAAATAAAAATCTCAAAAGTGTGGCATGGTTCGTTCTTACAGCTACATGTCTTTTGGAGTTTTTTCTAACAATTTTGCGCAGCGGAAACTGAAATTTTTGCTCAGATTGATTTAAAATAATCTCTGGACAGCCTTTTGTTTATTATTTTCACATTTCCTCAATACGATTTAGGTCTGGACTTTGACTGAGCCGTTATAACACAGAACATGCTTTGATCTAAACTAAACTGAACTTTTATTATTCAGTTTTTGGTAAAAAAGAGAAAGAAAAGAGAAAAACGATAAATCAAGCAAATGAAAATTATTGAGTTTCTTTTAATTTATCATGCAATTAATTGACTTATTGTTTCTTGTGACAGGCCTAGTCAGAAACTTTTGCGTGAACACCCTCACCTCCCGCTGAATGAAATAACACCTGAGTTTGAGTGCAGAGGTAAGTGAGGCAATCGGCCAAGTTGAGCCAAGTCGGGTGTTGATTCACGGGTATTAACATGCTGATTGCACCCATAAAAAGAACGTCAGACCTCTGCACTTAGCCGTGGCCTGTGTGTATCTTAAAGGTCTCAGACCCAGTCATGTCGGAATAAGAGCTGCACATCAAAACCAATCACTTCATCAAGGTTGGTTCTGATGACAGGCCTCAGCTCGAATTGGAAAGTTGTTTAGAGAGAACAGCAGGACCACAGTGAGCACGGGCTTAAATGTTACTGTGGAATTGAAGTCCTTGACTCAGAGGGAGGCAGCTGAGTAAACTTCTCTAAAGTACAAAGTTGATTGAATTTTTTGTTTTTTTTCTGCCTCGCATAGCAGCTTGGATGTTAAGCTATTCTGAAGATACGCGAGACATGGGCGGCGCCTTGCAATGTACTTTTTAGATTGTGCTGTTCATCAGTACCAGGGATTCACGAGTAATCAATGAGACATACAGGTGTTTGATGTAGGTTAGGGCTGGAAAACCATGTGCTGTGTGTCGCATACGCCGGTGGCAAGGATGTGAGGGTTGCCATGCCAACCGAAACACATCTGCTCTATCTTTAGAAAACACAATGAGGCTGTGTTTCAGTGGGCAATCATCGAATTCAGACAAAGGGAGAGCACAGAGCAAACAAACCAAAAAAAAAAAAAAGGTCATCAGGCAAGTTTATTCACGGCTTGATTTCGATCTCGCAAACAGAGGTCCACATTGTTGGTTTGATTGTGTTGTTTGTTTTCCCACTCGAGGAAGAACCAGCTCTGTATACTGCATTTAAGGCTGAAGTATTTTTTTTTCTATTTGATGTTGTCAATATCAAAGAGAAGATTAGCCCCGCTTTCACAGGAGACACTGATTCCTTTTAGCGTCTGTCCGTCCAGCTCTCCAATCTATATTCCTCAAAGGCGCAAAGGCATCTGAGCCCAGGCAGTTTATTTTATATAAATACAATTTACCTGCAACAGAAATCCACTGCTCGCAGGTCAGAAGAATGGATGAATTGACAGGGATGAAATTGAAAATTTTAGCCCATTTTCTCCTTGAGTTTTCAAGATATGTTTTTATGAAAATTGCCACAAAAAAGTGCAAGTCAAAGAAAAGCGCATACAGATGTGCTACTGGGATTGTTACATGTTCTAATTCAAGTCAAATTATGCAGCTATCTTTAACATATTTCATATATGATGTGCAAATAACTGCTGTGGTTTTATGCAAATATTTCCCATTGACACAATATCCTGGTAAACCTGGTATTTTTAAGTAAAACCAATTTCTATTGTTTCATTCCTTTAGAGATGCTTTGTAATGTTTGACCAAGAAGCTGATGTTTTCAATTTAGTTTATTTTCTATCATTTTACTTTTCCATACACAAGTCAAAACTGGTCAAAAGTGAGATGTCCTCAAAGAAATAAACATTAAATCTGTAACAGTCATGGTTTAACTTTGGCAAATTCAAAAAAAGGGACTTATTAATACCACAGACCAGGTAATTCCTGTAGTAGTCACCTCTAATGCCGAGGCAGTTGTCTGGATGGAGCACCGTTGTCAGCCAGTTGGACAGACACCCAATCCATCTCGACTTATTACATCCTGTACACTACTAGCGGCAAACAAACACAACAGGCAAAATCAATTTGTTGCAGTGGTTTGTTGACATGGTGTGAAAAATAACTACTATCCCATCTTCCTCTCAGTGAGGGTCTGGTCTTTATTCCGCCAGCGTGCAACAAGAAAGGACCTTTATCAACCCATAAAGTGAGAAAAAATACTCCTATCTGTTTAGTAAAAAGCTGACCAAGTAACCAAAGTTGAAGAAAAACACTTAGAAGTTTCCAGATGTTAAGATTTTAACATTTAACGGACTGAGTTGCAGGGTTAATGAGTCCAGGAGGGAAACCCAAACATCACCCTCCCCTACAGCATGTTCCATGTCTGTGTTCCAGGTCCTGTTCCCAATAATATCGGTCCCATTGGCTTCCAAATGAAGATGGCCCCCAGATATCCTAATCAGATGCACAAACCACGTTGACTAACTCATTTTTATTATGGAGGAGCAGCAATTCTACTCCAAGTTCACCCCCAGGTGACAGAAGTCATTGGCCCATCTCTAAGGCTGAGCTCAGTCACCTTCTAATGTGGATCTTGTTTTTTTCATCATGATCCATATTTCATGTTTGAAATGTAGAGCTTTACATTTTGACCTCACACAGCCATAGAGACAGATGAAGTAGTGATTGACCCGACAACCCACTAATTGCGGGACAGACTGCTACCACCAACATCCTGTAATGTACTGGAAAGACTTTGAGTGTTCCTCTGATCCTGGGGCTTTGTCTTCTAGTAGGGTCTTCCAATGCAAAGTGAAGATCCAATTACTGGCATCATATTTTGGCTCCAACTCTGATTCGGGTCTTAATAATGTCAGAGAAGAAATCTGCAACACTGACCTTCAAGGCAGAGGTAAAGGGAATTAGACAGTTTGCTTAGATAGATATTGTTGGATTTAGCCATTAATATGATAATGTATCATCTCAACCACCAATTTTCTTTGTCTGTTGGATCTTGTCTCTGGTAGTCAGTGGAGCAAGAGGCTCACTCACCCTGGATGGGTTGTTTCCTCCAGCATAGAAATGCCCAAGCCAAGATCTCCAGGCTACCAAACACTTCTTCTGATCAAACATATGCAGAATTTGAGGAAGCAGAAATGCAACTTATTGGACACATTTTGTTCCATTTCACATTGAAATAAAGCGGAAAGACGTTGTGATAGACGGCTGCTTTGTACAAGGTGTATTCCGCCTCTTGCCTGATGACTTTTGGGATACGCTCTTGCTCCCACAGCCTCGTGCAGGACAGAAGTGGTTAGGGAAACTGAATGAATAAGTAAGTAGGGAAAATCAAATAAAGCAATGTTTACATCTACATTTGCTTGTTTGGAGTTGTATAGCCCGCTTCAAATACTGCTGCCAATTCTTTGTTAGAGGAATGGCTTTATAACAACAGCAGGAATTTGCATTGCTATTTGTGTGCGTTTGATACGAACAAAAAACGGTTGGCTCACTCAGAAATTGCTGACAAAGTGCAATGGCATGTTTTTTTTTTGTTTTTTGTTATTAAATAACTCTCCGGGATGCAAGCGCCTGAGATCGTGAATCCAGAAAACCTGTTTTCTCAGCTGCAACATAATCTTATCAATCCCAATGAAAAGCGAGTTCATTGTGGAATATTTTACCACTAAAAAGTGTTTACACTGTGCATTCTGTGCAATATCTTCTCCTGTAATGCAGGCCTTTTCATTCTTTTGTGATTGTATCTTTGCATCGACTCTCAATTTCAGCAAAGACGAAAATTTTGCTTGTGCCTCCTTGTAGATGGGGCACGTTTGCTGACATCACCCAACTCATTATCGCCTGGCGCTGTGGAGGATAACGCAAACACGCAATCGCTCTGTTGCAGCCTTTGTCGTTTCCAATCTTTTCCCACTCCTCAAACAGAAAAAAAGGCAAGTTTAAAGAAGTTCAGAATGAGTAAATGTGTCCAGCTGAGCTTTGAGTCACAACTGCCCAGGGATAAGATCATGGTCGAGGTTGCTGTGCTGTGCTTGAAGGCCTGTCAGGGACCGGGGGGGAGAAAGGGTGGAGAGAGAGAGGCAGGGTTATACTGGGAAAAAGAGCTAGAGAAGGCAAGTGAAATTCTGTTCTCTCCTCGAAGCTTTACAAAAAAAAGCCAGGCATTCTGTGAGGTCCTCTTGGAGAAATTCGATTATAAACTCCCACCCGAAGCCATCTTGGAATCCCTCGTTCTTGAGATCTTCTTCATGTAATCCTCGGCGAGATTTGCCTCTGAAGTGACACGCCTCACGTGTTTTGCCCGTCATGCATTATGAATGACAAAACGGGGACACTCGTGTCCTAATTTTGCTTACAGTGGCATAAATGTCAACAACGTTGGAGCTGACTAAATGCTAATTGTCATCACAGAGAGGAGTGAGATTGAGTCAGAAATCTGGTGTGGAAGTGCCCCATCATTTCATTTAGAAATCTTGTCCCAGGGAGATTTTCAACCCCCGCTCCACCTTCGCTGGCCTTCTTTTTTCGGTCTGCCTTTTCTTCTTTTACCCCGCTTTCCTTCTGCCTTGTAACGCCCTTCCTTTCATCTCTCGGTTGCGTTGCTCTCCCCTCTCGGAAGATTCTACTGGTGGCACCGAGCGGCATTAAAGTCAGCAGACAGGTCTTCTTTGTAGCCGAGAGTGCTGTATAGATCTCAGCTGCTGCCCCCCGCCCCCACACACACACCTCCTTTCCCCTACTCTCCAAGCCTCAGAAAACCTCCCCAGGACCCCCCCCCACCCCCCACCCTCTTCCCACTGCTTCTTCCCTTTCCTTTTTCCAAGCGCAGAGAATAGGACCTGACATCTCCAGAGAACCGAGAAAAAAAATCATTTAAAGCCCTTCCTCTCTGTCCGATTGCTGCCACAACGGAGAGGAGTGTCAGTAATGCAGCAGGAGGAGAGACCGGGAGGTATGTGTGTGTGGGGGGGGGTTGAGGCTGGCTGTAATGAGCTGAGAGTTGTTAAGGCTCATCTTCTACTGCTCTTTGTACGCGTGGCTCCTCTGTGTACTCACATTGGCGCCTTCGCAGTGCTACACGAAGCCGAAGTGGAGATGCACGAATACTTTGTTAAAAGTGTGGGAGGAGAGGGATCTAGGAGTGGCACTTCCTGTTCATCTGCGAAGATCTGAGAGATGAGTAAGAACCCTTTCCCCCCCCCTGCTGTTCCAAAAGAGTTGGGCCGAGGATCCGAGGACATCACACATCAACTGCTGCTCTCTCTATTCCTTCACGTCTTCTCACTCCTCTCCTGCAAAGAGAGAGTCTTTCTCGGGTCGCATCTCCACAGTCCCCCAGCTCGTCTGTGCGTAACACGACACAGATGACAAATCAAGCTGTTCTTCCTCAAAACACAACATGTCAAGTACTGTACGTTCCCTGTCAATGAGGGGTGATGTGAGGAACTCTCTGGCTGAGCCCCCTCGCTGTGTGTTGTATCATTGAGCTTGTTTGTCACAGTGGACATATTTTGTCTGGGTAATAGTGTTCCAAAGTGGGCAGATAGTGTTCTTTTGGCCAAATTGCATGGATTAAAGAAGTTTCCACAGCCTTAACTTTGTTTACTGAACTTTAGTCTAAAATATGTAGATGATTTCTGAAATACAAATGAAAAAATGTGTTTGTAGTGCATTCAGAAAACACTTTAGGACCGCTTCTAATCATACGTCATTGGTAGGGATGCCTTTAAAAAAGTTATTTGCTTCCTCTTTAATTAAAGCAAGAGCTGTGTCCGTATTCTCAACACAAAGTCAAGCTTGTTCCATGTGGGACTTGGACTTTGTCAGGAGAAAACAGAGTTCGGTTTGGGAACCTTAGGGTCTCATGTCTGCCATTTACAGATAAAGGGTTTCTGCTGGGATGGTCATGCAGCAGCCTTCACTGTGTACTGGAACAGTTTGCAGTTTAAAGCTTGCTTTACCCATGACACATATACATTCTTTGCGGAAAATAAACATGCAAAATTAGGCGGACACAAGTTTTGCAGCATTTTTACGTTCTACGCAACATGTTTATACTACCGTGAATCATTAGAGTCTGCTAGGAGGAGCTCTTGCATGTCCACCATTTTCCATATGAATCTTTCCACATAGTTAAAAATTTTCAGAGGTGTACGGTGTGAAAAATTTGGTCTGTACGGACGCCAGGTGGAGGAACACGGTTCCTGAAATTATGTCATTTGATCGTGTGATGCTGCACTGGTAGAAGGATTTCTCCATCCATGAGAGATGATGCGTTCGCTTTGTACGTAAAAGTCGGATTTTATAAGATTCCTGTTAACAAAACAATACATTTAGAATTTCATTTGGCTATAGAGTTAGAGTTCGTTTCCTTTGTGTCTGGTATAACTTCAGAGTATGTAGGATATAGTGAAAGTTGCCATTCCTTCTCTGCAGTTTGTATCTCTTTAAACCAGTGGCAACAGTTTGTGAAGATGTTCCTTTACTTGTTTCATGCATACAATTAAAATAAAAATGACATTAGCTTTTATGGCTACTAATATGAACACTGTTTTTTGGGCATATAACTAGAAGCTCTCTCAACTCTGATGTGTTATCCTTCCTGTATCAAAAGCTCTAATTTTCAAGGTGCATTGAATCCAAGATGACAGCATCAAGTGTAGGAGTGTCTTGGTAGCGTTTTCAGGCGTTGTGGTAGGAGGTCTGAATGCATCTGTGGCAGACAGATGCATTCGGGCCTCTTCTGCAATACTGTTCATGGTGATTGTGTCTTTCATGATGAAGAAATAGCGGAACCAAAAGTACAAGCTTTAAATTTATTGATCTCTTAAAATCACAATTTATGCAGCTGTAATTTGCTTTCCAATTTATGTGACGTTGATTCGCTTTTGAGAAAAAGTGAGGTTTTCTTCACACTTACCAGTGAAATGTGACCTTGGGCGGACCAAAAAGACACTGGAGGAACGCCTTAAGGTTGTAGAGTGTTACCCTCTCTAAACAATCTCGGATAGGCGGAAGAGAGCCCATGATTGACTGGTCAATTAGTATTTTCCAAATATTTGACTAATGGTCTGTTTTGAAAACTAACGTCATGAAGTAAAACAGCTTTGTCTTATTTTTCTTTTGGAGTTTATAATAAGGCAAAGTGGTCAAATGACGAGGCGTTTAACACCCACTATGTTTCAGTGTGTACCTACCTTTGGGACATTTTGTACCCACTTAGAGAACCAGTGATTTAAAGTAATTTTCTGTAATCAACATGGGCTATTACAAAGAAATGTGGTTACATAACTCCATTAAATAACCTCCAGCAAGAAGGGGGTTCATATTTATGTTGGTTTGATCAAGGGTCATAATTTCACAGCTAGTCAAAAAGGGATCAGGACCACAATGAATGGTAATAGAGTGAGAAGTAAAATTTGTGCGAAATATAACACCATTAAAGTTGACTTAGATGGTATTTAAGCAGCTTAATGACAAATTATCTCCATAATTCATGGGAATAAAAAAAAAAAATACACTCCTGAGCAAGAGTTTTAGGTCACAGATACAATACAGGTTTCTTAACCAGAATGAAATGGGACTAAATGGCGATATGTGGGTACGAAATGGGGAACGGATTGGTGAAAGGTTGAAACGACCCAGAGCCCTTTCAAGTAACATCATTTGTTTAAAGATATTCTCTGTCCGCTTTAAATCGAAAGTGCCAAAAGTTAAGTTAAACATGGTTTCGTGTTTCTGGTCAGCTGTTTCCTGTCACTCTCCTCCTATCCCAGCTCACTGGCACCAATAACCAACTCTGACAAACCTGTCAGTACTAAACCTTTCAGAAGCAGAGAGGCCAGAACTACAACAGGCCTTGTTGTTGCAACGGTAGCACACACACTAACAATGTGGTGTTTCACTTCTCATTTCCAGCGAATGGAGCGACTGCCCACAGGCTTAGACTTTATTATCTCGGCTGATGGTGACACTTTGCTGCCCGGGCTGCAAAAGCAAAGCCTGTCTGTGCTTCTGTGTCACTGTGATGCAATTCTTAAAGCGCCCTGGGTCATAAAGTTTTATTATTCCAACTAAATGTTGTAAGATGTGAGCTTAAGATGGGTAGTTTTCAGTACCCTCTTTATGTCATTACATTGTTTTTCTACCACATTCAGACATTTACATACACAAAGCTTTGAATACTTGCAGTGCACAGAGATAGTATGTATATAAAACAGCTTGCTTAAAAATACAGCAGAAAACTGAACTGTATTCTATTGGGTATCTGAGAAATTGTCTCAGTAAAATAATCCTAAACACGCAGCCAAAACTACAAATGAATAGTTTACATTAAAATAATTAGATAAACACAAATCATGTTATAAGACACTCTGGATTTTATCTGCCTGACTTCGAGCTAATTTTCATTCTCTAGATGTGAAGAGACACACCCCAAAGAGAAAACACTGCCTGGTTTTCCAAAAACAAAACCCTATGAAATTCATGTAACGTTGTGGTAGTAAAATAAAACCCTAAAAGCACTCAACAGGATGTTAATAGTTTCATAACGCACTACGGAAAGTAATTAGTGTGAACATGATTGATCGTCCTCTGGCCAAATCTTGAAGAAAAACTAACAAATCCTTGTTGTAATCCCCAAACTTGATGATTTTCACAGTTCGGTGTTTGCACATATATCATAGCACAGCTCCGGCTGCCAAAGACAAAACCCCTCCACTTTTCTTTTGGCATGCTCTGTCCATTGTGTCTTTCGTTTCAGTGTTCCTGCCACTTCCATTACCCCTGCTTCTCGGTGCGTAAACCCATACAGTGCGGTAATGCTATAGCTTATTATAACGGGAGAAACAAACAACGTAAATCTTTCAAGACTGGCTGTTCTCTCCGCGTAGCTATTCTTCACGACACACTGCCCTTCATCAATCATATTCCGGTCTTTTCGTTCAGTTTAGCCGCTGAGCGACGGGGATGCGCGGCCACAACGTGTGAAGTAAACTTAGGGATAAATGCAAGCGCCACACGTTTTCTGTCCACATTTCCGAAAGAATGCGCATAGTGTTGCAGACATTCCTTTAAAGATTTGCTGCTGGAGGCTTATTGAACATAATGCCGGAGAGAAAGCACGATGGCAAACAATCCCAATCATCAGTTATTTTCTCTCCTTTTCCCAGAGGGGAGAGGCAACAGTTGGAGATGCGAATTATGAATTGATAAAAGCTTGCAAAATGGAGATAAATCCCAGCGATTACACAGCTCAGTATCTCACAATTTGATTCCTCTGTCAATGAATCTTCATTGGACTCATGTGAAGGACAGCACGCCTAATAATCCCCCATGTATAAAGCATGGCGAAGGGAAGAGTTGTAATGACAAAGTCCTTTCGAAAAATGATTGAGGAGGCAATTACATTTTGCATCTCACTCTCTGGATGTATTTCTGTCCAAGACTTACTCTTTTCTTTTTTTTATACTACCCTCTCCCCCCGCAGTCTCCGATGGCAGGAAATTTGACCACATCAAATCATGTTTGTCTTCTTTTTGCATCCCCTGGGGTGCAAGCTGCAGAAAACCCAAGAGATAACAAGAGGAAAGACATAAAAGCACACAAACACACAAAACCAGCAAGGAGGAAGGAGGGAAAGGGTGTGCACTTGAGGATGTGAGAGATGCAGTACAAACCTCGTGATGTCTGTCTGATGGCTTCAAGATGTTGTTTGTGCATAGACGATGACTTTGGCTTTACCTAGAGGGAAGTTCAAGGCAGTGGTGATTCTTTAAAGATTGGCAAGCCCTTCCTTCTACACCATATCTAAACTCACCATCTACTTTATTAGATACACCTCCTAACACAACTCTTTTACCCTTAGAACAGCTTTAATCCTTGACAGTATGAGCCTTTCCTCCAAGATTTGGTCCATATTCCCATGATGGCATTGCACATTTGCTATAGATTTGTTGACTGAACATCTGTGATCCCAGGACTTCTGTTTCACCACATGCCCTTGGTATTCTTTTGATATACAGTAGATGTGAGAGCAACTTCTTAACAAAAATGTTCACAAAAATGGTGTGGCGTCAAATTTGAGTGGTTTTAGGATTTCTCTTTTAGCTTTGATAAAAGACCAGGAGCCACAGTGTTAGACTCTTGCATTTGCTTTGGTTTTGTTTACCCAGAATATACTGTGCTTTAAACCGCTTCCTGGTTTTGGAACAGTCTCCGGTCCGCTTGCGTTCACATCTGATTTGAACCGCACCAGAGTTCACTTTAATTGAACTGAAACCTAGTACTTTAAGGGGGACCTGAGTTCGGGTTTTTGTCCACATCAGAGTTCGATTGAGCATCTACACCTACCCAAACAAGTTAAACTAATGTGGACTAAAAGGGCTGGTGCATTTGCACCAGCCCTTTTAGGATTACAATCCTTAAGGATTACAATTAAGGATTGTAATCCTTACAATCCTTAATTGTAAGGATTAGGTTTTTTTTCTGTGTATTCATTTAGATTTCTGTGTCTATTGAGTCTCTGTGTTGTCCTGTCTACCCCTTATTTGTTCACAGCTGTGTCTCGTTTCCCTGATTACCCTCTGTGTATTTAATCGTGACACATTCTCTTATGTCTTTGAGGAAAACCAAGAATCACCTTTTGGGATTAAGTTTTCACAAAACTCCTTTTTAGTGACAGTCAAGGTTTATTTAAAACGGTCCATTTCAACAGACCTTCCAATCAGATAATCTTAATGGTAAATAGCATTCTCTGTGCACGGGAGAACACCTGCTCCCCATTGCTGGACATGCAAATCAGCAATAGAGAACTTACTAGGGTGGCAACTGACAGGTGCCTTTTGAGGACCCAAGCCACCCCAAGACAGATTGGTGCCCTGGGCAGTGAGCTACATGTCAAAATTTGCCAAAGGCTGAATGAATTTTGCCTGTACTTTTTTGTTTTTCAAAACTTCTACATGCATCTGTGAGTAAGACACTAAACCAACACCTGCTAAAACCCTGTCGGATGAACACACGCATGTTTAGATTGTCTGCCTTTGCAGTGTGGATTTTAATGAGTTAACAACCATTTCTTTTACAGTAGGACAGGCAGCCCCAGTCTTTTCCTGTAAGTCTGCTACATCTAAACAGAGGCTTTTATCACAGCATGGCGCTGAAGTCTGACTACAACCAATTACCTAGTTATAACACAACCGCATCATGGCAGCCGCTCTGCTTCCTTTTTTTTTTCTTCTTCCTTCTTCTTCTTCTCCTCTCTGCTCCCGTTACAGGGTAGCATCCTAACCTTGCGATGTTGAAACGCTTAGAGGATAGAGACTGAGTGAGTGCACGATACATTAAACAATGAATTTGAAACATTTTCACCAAGGTGAGAACTGACATCTTGTTTTGTTCTCCCAATTTTTTTATTTATTTTTTTTTTCAGATTTTTGCTGGTTAAGCTCATTGAAAGCAGTGACCTTCTGAATTTTTTGTCTGCATAAATGTTTTTTTTCTTCTTCAGTTTTCATCTGGTTTGGTTGATGTCATGTTGTGGCCTGAAGGACATATCTGTCCAAAGACAGGTGTCCTGACCTTCTGCCTGCGCTGCCACGCCTCAGGGGACCTCTGTGAAATGGAGGCTACGGCTTTGACCCACTCGCTCATCCACTGTTTGCGTCCAAACGGAGTCATGCTGCAGATGCAATGAATCATAACATGAGGAGCCGGGGCAGGGACGAAGTAATGCATTTATGCATTTAGCTTTAGTTTGAAAACAACCGCAGTGGGTTTTTGTTTGTTTGTTTTTGTGGAATATTTCATTTTATGATTTCCTTCTAGGTCCAAAACAGAATACAAAATCTCTCTCTGTGTTGGCCAGTTTGCTTTAAATCTTCCTCTCTCAGATAATAGAGCATCTACAGCGCTACGGCAGCATTTCAGATGGCCACTCTTTTGTACCCAATGGCCATTGCACAATTGCATTATTCAAAGACGCAGATGAAAGCCGCTTCTTATTCACCAAAAATATACATCCTTTGCGGTACTATGATTAGATTGTAGATTTAATTCCTTTTGATGATACTTTTCTAGCTGCTGGCTTCTCACCAGGCCTCTTAGCTACAATGCCGACACTGAATCAGTCATTCCTGCTTCTCTGTGGTGCAAAATCTCTGTTTTGCCAGCGTTGATCGCGTTAATTCTCATCTGAAATCATTCCAGGATATTCTGTGCTAACTGTGACAAAGATTATTTTTATAACTGCCTTTACTCTGTTTTCAGAAATCAATCTATGAGCTGGAACAATCTCAAAACATTGTATTAAAGCCTTTGTTGCACTCTTATCCAAGGAAATTACAATGAAACACTGTGCCACACAGTATGCTTTCACCAAAATTGTCACCACATACTATGTTGGTAATTGAGCCGAGATTACAAAAGGGAATATTGATTCCAAAGAGCCTTGAGGACTAGCTGGAAGAGGAAAAGCTGAGCTACGTTTTTCCATTTTATAATCAATCATATTTTATGTAACGGATTGATGTGAAATGACGGATTTAATGAGGTAAAAAGAAAATACATGATTTCTGTGATATTTTTTAATAAATAAATATCCAGAAATGTGTTCCTTGTTCGCACTAATAAAAGAAAACATCCCCAGAGCAAGATGCTGCCACCATCGTGTTTCATCATCAGGGGTGCCAGACAACTTAAACATTTAAAAACTAAAAGCAAGATCTTAAAATCAGTTTTCAGGTGTGCCATAATCCCCTTTTCCTTTTCAGATTAGGGGTTGGACCAATTTCCATGAAATGTTTAAAGATAGTTTTATTGTTTTATAGCCTAACTCTAGCTTTGATTTAATTCAAACTGACAAATTCAAGAGTATGAATAGTCTTTGCGAGGTGTAGTAGTTCAGAGAGTTACTGCGCTAACGTCCAAATTATCCCAGCAAAATTGTCACCGTAATTAGGTGCCGACACCATCTACACCCGGAGTGGCAGAGCCCTCACGTTTCAGCGAGGTTATTCGACAGCGACTCTTGACCTCGCTTGTTTAGCCAGGCTGCCACACCAGCAGCTTTGCACACTATGTGTCGTTGCTTTTTGAATCTTGATGCGGATGTCGGCGACAGCGCCTTACTCTGATGTGTTTTTAAGCAAAAGCTGCACAAATTGATATGCAGCGCATTTCCTCCTGGAGCGGTCTGGGCCCCGGCAGGTTGTTAGTGGAAAGGCGCTACATCCTGACGATCTTGGGTTCTCCGCCTTCTCTTCGCACTTGTGCCGATAATCACCCACTTGCGTGACGGCACATGAGGAGGCTCCGTCGATATGCACGCGTGTTTGCACACATTCCTACCCGAGCGTCACGATGTACATTTGTGCCTCCGTCACCCCGCCTGTTTGTGTGTGTGTGTGTGTGTATGTTTCATGGGGAACATTGTCTTCTTGAAACACTAAGCAAATCTCCTCAATGTGATAATTGGCTCCCGGGGGTGCTTGTATCTTTGCTGCTCATCATCGTTGTCCCCTGAAGAAAGAAACAAGAGTGTTTGAGAGATGAGATTGGCGAAGTTTGCGCAAATGTCTGGGAAATGCATCCCAACTCGAGCTCAACTCTAGCTTGCGAGGAAAAACTTGGAGGCAACACGGTGGGGCCAGCTATTGTGCAAGCAGGTCTGCTGAATGCTTTCTGCTGCCATCAGTGAGTCAGGTGCTTGTATTCTGACAGTTTAGGTCAATGAATGTTTTACAGGATCCAGAGCAGCTTTCTAGGGCTGGTTTTATACCCCAATCCACCGTAGGAGACGGTGGTACTCCCATTTTAAACTCCTTTACTGTTCAAATGTTTGGAAATAACATTGTTGAAATAGAGACAGTAATTTTGAAAATTATTAGTGTTTTTACAGTTTGTGCTGTTAATATTATTTAATTAAATGAAGTATGAACTTCCTCTTTGACTTGTTTCTGGAGGCTGCTGGAATAAAACTCTTAAGATCAGATGTACGGTAGTCTTTGTCTAGGCATGCAAGCCAAACTACAATGTATTTTCTAAGACACAAATTGAAACAACAGGTTTACGGGAATGGTGCATCAAAAAGTGATTTCAAGAGATTATGTGTTGCAGTCATAGATTTTATATCATCCCATGCTTTCTTTGCTTTAGCCTGGTAAAAACCAGCCCCTTGTTCTACGTCGCTTTGCTTCATACAAAATATCTGGACCCTCAGCTATTGAGAAATGATTTCTTTCCGGAGGCGTGGACTCTTGCAGTTTTAAACAATTGGATGTAATTTTACCCAATTGCTAATGTTTGGCTGTGCCGTGTCCAATGCACCTGTTCAATTGTGAAGGAAGCTATGTTATGAAGCTAACCAGAAATCAATGGCGTCAGCTTGAAAATTAGACTTTTGCTGAACCTGATGGAGAGTAGGGGCAGAACGTTTTTGCCTTTAATACAATGTCTTAGACATTTCTCTTGCTCTGATTTTATTTACTCGATATTTGGAAGAGTGGCCAACACAGACTGAATTTAATAATAATATTTATTGTTCTCAAATGTGGAAATTTGCCTGAACGAATAACTTTGTTCACTTCCTCCAATGCCATTTCCAAACCTCAACTACAGGAACACTACAATTCAAAATCATTGCAAAAAATAGACGTCATCGTTCACAACTTCTTCTTCTGTTCACTGATTGGCCAGGATAAAATGTGTCCTGAGAAATTGAGCTCACTGGGAGAAATCCCAGATGGAGCACCGACGTGAGACCAGCAAAATTGTGCAGGAAGGCGATGGCCACAAACGATACGCAATAACTTAAATAGTAATTGATGGACGACCACGGATGAGTGAGTGAGACGAAGTAGATATGTGACGATGTGACCAAACAGTTTGTGAATAAAGTTTCCGACTTGAGATGTTGCAGCGTTTACTAAAGTAAATCCAGGGACATTGTTCTGTTTGAAGGAAAAATGAAGAGCAGCCATCAGTTTAGAATAATTAGTTATAAGCAGCTGTTTGACGCTTGGAATGCTTTACTGGTTTGGATATTTTTGCTGTGCCACATAGACAACAGAAGTTGGTGGTTTGTGGTGCTGACACCTGAGCTGTGTGAAAAGCAGACCATTTTTTTTATGCTTGAAGGCAAATAGAGATGCTCATCTCGCCAACAGTGTCTCTCCTGCGTCCGTAGACTTTCCCGTCCATATGTTCTCCCGGTCTCCCGGGTATAACGGACCATGGAGCAGATTGTTGGCCGCTTCATAGGGGAAACAGAGAGACAGCTGGGCACCCATCACACGGCCAAACAGATGTTCAGGTGACTCGGAGAGGAAGTGAATGGTAATGGCAGTGGGTGGGAGGTGATGCGGAAGACGGAGAGTGTTGATGGAGGCAGAAAAAATGAATTAATACACCGATGCAAGGACTCGGAGGCTTCATTAGCAATCCCCCGTCAGCCTGCAAGGTGGGCCAAATGCTTTCCACCCTCCCACGGCCTAAGACGTCAGTTTTGCCTCGCATGCGGATTCACATACCGCGCTCTATCTTCTCTAAGGTCTAATGCCTTTGATCTCTTGATTATTTCTTTGCCTAAACGTGAACTGGATGGCTGAGCGGCGCATTGATTCACCGCCTTAATTCTGACCCACCTTAGGGAACATTCAGAAGCTGAAACGGAATCCGACCCTGCAACCAGGCAGTGAAATGTTACCAGGCTGTGGCAAAAAATAAAAATGGAAATGCGCGAGCGGTTTTCACAGCCCCCGTGGCTTCGGGCCAGGTTTGATTAAGTCAGAGGCGCACATCTGACACACATCTACATGATGCAAAAGCTACATTTTTGGCAAAGTCTTCCCTCCCTACTGTTAGTGAGACCCATTTATCAAATTAAGCTCAATGAAAGTTCTTCAATCTCTGTTCCAAGACCTCCTGCACAAGCATTTCTCTATTTTCCTCTGCCAAGCTTTGTTCTTTGGTTACAGGTCTCATATATAATACATGAGGATTGGGAGACTTATCCCATTCAGTCCGTACTGGCTCCTATTCCCAAGAAAGGGGCTATATTTAAGAGCTGGAGAGGCAGGAGTTTGATTCACTGGAGACGCTGACCTCTGCCTAAAATTGTGGCAGTGGTTCAACAAAGTCAGAATGAACACACTTGCATTTAATACTTCTGTAGACTTTTCCCTCTTTATTCATTGTTGGTTGATTTAGAAAGCCTTAACAATGTTTTGTGAATTAAAAAAAATCTTTTTTTTTCTTGTCTTTTGCTACAATAGCTGGCACCACCTACATCTTTGGCAAAGGAGGAGGCCTGATCACCTACACATGGCCCAACAACGAGAGGCCGAGCACGCGGACGGACCGGCTGGCGGTGGGCTTCAGCACCACCATCAAGGATGCCATCCTTGTTCGCATCGATAGTGCCCCACGCCTGGGTGACTACATCATGCTCCATATTGTATGTATTATTCTTATCTTTTTTACTTTGTGTGTGTCTTTTTTATGTTTGTGCTATCTGTAAGCCTTTATACAATATTTATATTGGCCAATAGGTGGGATTTCTAAAGCAAATTGGTTGCAAGGAATTTTATTTTTTGCAACCAGGGTTATGAAATGAAAGGAATCCAGATTTAAACACCCTTAAGTCAACAAGTGGTTGACTTGAGGCCCGTCATGATCGGCCCAAAGTCGAATTGTCGAGGTGCGGTCACATGGTTTTCGGATCTTTGTTTTTGCACAAACCTTTTCACATCGAGCAGATTCCCCATGCGAAGCCCCTCTGGCAGGAATGTACGTCAAGGTGTTTTGCCGTATGTGTGGTTTACAGCAGTATAGTAAACACGGCGATCATGACAGAAAGAAACAACTATTACGAGTTTACAAGAAGTTCAAAGGAGGAAATAAAAGCTGGAAAACCCTGTTTTATTTTCCATGTTATCAGATAATAAGAATGGAAAGCCTCGGTGAGACGTTTTCCCGCTGCATTGGATCAGAACTGAGCATGAAGGTTTTAATGTTTCAGTACGTTTTTCCTCACAGGGTCGAACAAATGCTCCTCCAAACTATCCATCCTACTCTATGGCTGAAAAATTGACTTCAGGAAGTTGAGTATTTGGGGTTGTTTTCCACAAAAACATGAAATTCAGACCAATCACACAATAGTTTCTTATGAAGATCGGGTCGAAAAGTTCATCAGGGGAGTTTTATGGCCTGACGACACGAGGCTGAGAACAAAATGACGCGACTTTCATCACACAACTGCGACAATGAGCACCGATTTTGGCAGTTTGGTTCGAGCCCTTTATTTAATTTGGAGGAACTGGTTTATATGATAGTGGCACAAACCAACACTACCCAACACAACAGAAACGTTTAAAAGGATTTTTCAAGATTTGACTCTTTGTTGGTGGTTGGCTGAACAGGCTCCTCCACATTACATAAATCAATCGGTTTTGCTAGCTGGTGGCAGCGTAGTTAAAAAGTCACAAAAACCTAAAGACTACACTAAGCACACAGGTTTCACAGCACAAATCAAGTACAACTGAGTTCAATTCAGGTATTGTTGAAGACTGGTAGCCTTTTGAAGACCTACCTACTATGAATCATTATTTAATATCTTAAATAAATGCATCACAAACACATTACTTTACACAAACCATCACAAGCACAGTTTTTTAGATCTGAAGAGGGATGCTCCACTCGGATCTGTAGGCAAACCCCAACATGTGGTGGGAAATTAATACACATCATGCTGTGAGAAGGTTGACAGATTTGATACATTTAAGAATCCAAAGTTGAAGCCTTGTAATGTAGCAAACTGTTAAAAAAATAAAAATACAAAAAAAAGTAATGGAGTTTGAATATCTGTTCAGAGCACCGTATGTCGCGCACAGATATTCAAATCAAGTCGAATTTAACAAACAGACTTGCATTATTTAAATTCTCATGGCAGGCCTCAGGGCAAACACAGCCTGTGTTTCTCAAACTGATCTATGATTAAAATGCTAAGCGAAAGTAAAGTACTGTACTCTCTCACCACCCCCCTTCCATATAATCCTACCTCTCCAGCACATTCAAACCAACTCTTAGCATGAATAATAAATGCAACTCTCCATATATATGGACTCTTCTACCTCACGTTGGAGAAACTCGACGGAAAACTCGCGAAGGAGTTCACGGCCGGCAGACCGGGCGAACCAGGCACAGCATCTTAATAACCTCTCGTCACGACCTTGCGTGTCGACTCGCGCATGTAAGCATCAACTATTAGCATAACAATCAACTCTAGCCGGGGCATCAAATCGCTGCGGCGGCGATACAACGGGGTGGTGTTTGCTGGCGACGGAGGAAAGTCGCTGCTGACGGTGGGGTTGGGGTGCTACAGTTGCTAAAGCAGATTGAAAGTCTTTTTCTTCTTAAAGAGCACCCCACGTCTCCTGAGTGCTAGCCATGTGGCGCAGAAAAGCAGCCATCTGCTCTGCAGAGACGAGGGCCAACAGCAAGAAAGTTCTGAGCCTGCTTTACAGTACAGAACAGAAAGGGAAGAAAAAAAAAGAAGTGTATGTATGCGTGTGGGCTTGCATGTATGATTGGGTGAAAAAAGGAAGTGAAGTGGCGTGGATGTGGGGAAAGCGATAAAGATGTACAGTAAATTGTGTGGGTGATGTGGGAAAACGCCTCCCTACGTGGTTCTAACCAAACGGATAATTGGAGTAACCTCTTAAGGAAGTGAAATGAATGCATTTTTAATTCCGCATTCTAGATAGTATGGCAGAGCTAGCCAAGCATGATATCTCCTGTAAATTGGCTTCAATTCATTAGATATGGAACGTCTTCATTCCCTCACTCTAGTAACTGTATTAATAGCAAAGAGGCATATGGTGATTTCACAAAATAGGCGTGAACTTGGCTTCTTTTTGCAGTGTGAACAGTGTTATACTGCTGATATTTTTAAATGATTTATTTATTGACATCCGAGGGTGGGTAAACAAAGACGGGGGTTTTGGATTTAATTTCAGCAATGATTGTTGAATAAAGTGGCCAAAACACGGTACTGTATGCTTCCTTTGTTCTGCAATTGCACTTGAGCAGAAATGAAATGAGGGAGGCAAATTTTTTATTTTATTTAATTTTTTTACACTGGTATTAAACCTTGGGTGAATATTTAGCTTTGAATATTTTAGAGGAAAATCCTCTCTACCTCCTTTCATTTCTACTAAAACACAGGAAAGAGGAAATGTTGGCAGCGTATGTGAACGGTGTAACTCTCTTCTAAAACATTTTTACCGGTATGTATACAGAGATGCTTTACAATTACACTGTAATAAACTGCAGTGTTGTAATAATTTCTAATGGCACACATTCGGTCCTCGCTCTCGGCGGCGTGAGCTTCGTAATGAATCCGAAGAGAAAGGTTAAAGGCATTACGCCTGTCGATTGAGGACGTACGTCCAACCAAAGGTCTCGTCATGCTCTGGGCTATCGCCTTAACTGTTACAATTATTGGGTCGTTGTCGGAGCATCGGCGCACAGCGGCGGCACTGTAACGTCTTTGATAGCTGAGTATATGGCAAGGAAATGTCAACAGGAAAAAGAAAACACCTTAAGCAGATTTGTAGATAACAGTGGATTATCAGGGCATACACGGCACTTTGTTTAACATGCAAAGCCCTTAGCTATGAGGAAAAGAAAAACAGGATTCCGAGGGATGAGCTAATCACAGACTCTCTCTCTCCAGCCTCACTCTTTCTTTTGCTTCCCTCATTATCTCTTCCTGGTGATTAGCTTACAGCTTGTTTGGCAATCACAAATTAAAATGCTGATTGTAGTGTTTACATTTTAACTGCTAAGAACAACTGCACGCTTGGGTTGAAATCGCGGGGGCAATTTGCGAAGGTGAGCGGGACATTTTGCCCCTGCTGGCATCTCATTTACGAGTTCAGTTGATCTGAATGTGGAGCGTGCAACGGATAAAGAACTTTGTCAGCTTCTAAGGGGGGGAGGAGAAAAAAAAGCTGCCCTGAAGAAAATGCAAAGATGAAAAACTCTGAACAATGTTTTTGCTTAAGATCTTCTAAAATGTGTTTTCTCTCTGAGACCACTTTCGCTTTCATTTTGTGATGCCTCGCTGCCCAGGGCGCCATTCCGTCAGAGTACGGCATGAGCACTTGGGGTGGGGGGGACTTAACTTACAAACAAAAAGAAAATTCATGCGACATGAGCTCCAGACCTTGTCTAAGTCAAGTCTTGAATCTTTAGGGTCCAAATCTAAGTGAAATTTGACTCTTTCTGCATCCTAAGTGAGACTCAAGACAAAACTAATGTCCCTTTTCCTCTAGTGCCCACTCTTTAAATTGAAGTCCCGGCTTGGAAAGGGAGCGTTCCCCGCCAACCTAGAGTTCAGATTCATAATGGTTTGTCATACTTCACAAATATGGTAGGAAAATTAAGGCAACTGTGTATATGCACTGCTAATGTTTTCTATTATTGACTGAAGTCATCCATAGTATTATACAACCTCTCCTTGCTACATCACATTTAAATTGATAGAATGGAGAGCTGTAGATTGTTATTGGCTCACTAGCTAATAGTGATTAGCATTGCTAGAAAGATAGCTTCCAACTAGCAAACGGAGCTGACAGGTCTGATCTGTTTCACTGTTATTTCTGTCAGCCACTCTCAGCTGCACATAGATCTATCAGCTTTCTGTAACGTGATTTAAACTTCAAAAAACTTTCACTTTTATACACAGTTTGTTCCGATTTCAGCTGGGATGTCTGTGGGTATAATTTAGATGTCGCCGAAATGTATTTTTAACTAATATTGCTCAGTGGGACGCCTCGTTCCCTCACCTTCAGTCACACTCAAAAACACGACAATCAGCCGGGGTCTTACTTTCTAATAGGGCTCACCCACGCCGAATCTCATTATCCATTTGAAGTTGCTCTCCCCAACCCTCTCACGCTAATTCGCTGCGAGGAAGGTGCGAGCGCCGGATAATTGAAAACCTTCACACAGAAATGGAAAAACCAGACGCCGAACGAGCTGAGGCACTGCGCCGTAACACGTGACACGCGCACGTACGCACATGTGCGAAACTGTACGTGGAGTTTAATGAATTGTTGTGGAAGCATGCTTGTTTTTCCTCGTTCCTGTCAGGATCCATCCATCACCGGGCCGTCTCTGTCACTGTGTTTATGTCAGGCGGTGTCTGTTTCCCCATCTGCCTCCCCTCCCTGCCCCTCTCCTCCTGACAGACCTAATATGAGATGTTTGATGTGTACCTGTGTGCATCAGCGTGTATATGGCCAGCGATGTATTGCTTCTATCAAGTTACCCCAACCTCTGCAGGGGAAAGATAGATATTATCATGGCCTCTGATAACATTACAGCTTTATATTTGACTTAGTTTTTTGTTTTTTTTTTCGTTTTGTTTTGCTTTTTCTTACCTCCCTCTCTTGATTCTGCCGTCATAGATATAAGTAACTGGGAAAAAATGTCTCCTATTTGCAGTACATTCATTCAGCATTTATAGCTGAACAACTGATTCATTTTTATCTCTGCAACATGAAGATTTAGATATTTGTTAAATATAAACTCAAGCCTGGTGCTTTAAAGTTTCATCTCTGTTATCAGCAAAGCTTTGTATGAGGTCAGTAAAAGTATAATACCAGATTTTAGATGCAGTTGATTTATTGATCATTTAAAGGACACACTGTTATTTACAAATGTTTGTAGGAATTATCAGCAAATATGTTGTGAATCTCAAAGTGTATAGACAGACCTTTGTTCATTTTCCAAATATTTTTAAACATTTACACCTTTAATATCAAGGACTGTATAATTTGACTAACATACAAATTACATAAATTACAATTTAAATGTAAAAATTAAGAGAGAGTGCAATTGCTTGGTTACAAAAGCATCAATACTTTTAAATTGAAGCAACTTTTAGGTCAATTTTAGTCGTCTTTGTCTCTCAGCATCCAACATCTCGACTTGTTGATATTTGCTCACTCTGCCTTACAAAATCTGTCAGATTTTGAGGAACTATTTTGTCTAAAACCCTTTTTCAGGAGACCACACATCAGATTTAGTTCCGAACTCTTGTTGGACCGGTCCAAAACTTGACCTCATTAAGATATTCTCTTGTTTCTTGATTGGTCTGGAATGTTATGTAACCTTTTCTGATCTTAGATTGTCTTTAAAATAGTAATTCCTCAAATATAGCTCAACGCAATCAAACCACATGACATCTTTTGCTAAAGAAACAAAAACAGATATATCCGACATACAGTCATATTGCATCCCAGGTCCAGACTAATATAAACTTTGGTACACAACCTGAATCCTTGTGTGAGATTTCATTATATATTACAATCCAGACTGATAAATCCTGCAATTTGCCTCAGAAGACCCACACAGACAATTTTTTTCTCCCTCCTGTTCTGGGCATGTTTAATAAATGAGGGTCTCTGGGGGGTCTAGACATGCTGCTCACTGGCTGAATGTAAAGTGTTCTTTACTGCAGCACTGAAGTAGGACACTTGTAAAAATGAAGTATCTGATTGGGACTTTGTTGGTTATTAGTTAAATTACTGACGAAAACTACTGACAGAAACTCTAAAATGTAGTCAAAACTGTCGGATGATGGCAAAAAGGGAATATTGATATAAGGTCAAATCTAAATTTTGTTTGATTTTTCACATGCGACTTGGATTATTTGGTGATATTCTGGCACTGATGGAAGCAGCGAAGTGAATTTAAAAAAATGCTTGAGGAATTTGCAGAATACAACAGTCGACTTAAAAAAAAAACAAGGAATCACAAAAATAAAAAACAGAAAACAAACTACACAGCATACAACTGTTAAAAATATTTAGATTTAAAAAAAGAAAGTTTATGAACTAATTAGAAGAAGTCTTGTAACCCAACCTGGGACATGTAGGGCTTCAGGGAGTCTGGAGGCCTCTAGGCAAGTGTCAGCCCTGCCTTCTTTGGTAATTAACTTCTAAGTAAAGAGCCGACTCATTTGCAAAGCAGAGAAGAAGAAGAAGAAGAAACGCACACTAAAATAAATATGAAGCGTTCTTTAAAGAGAGCACAAGATTAGAGACATTGTTGTGGAAATTCACCAGCACTCCTATGGAGCAGTCTTTAGAAAATGATTAGTGTAAGGAGCAGTTTTTATGTCTTTCATGAATGACTGCAGCTTTTTAACCAAAATGGCCCCCAGGGGTATTTTTACCACGTGTGTGTAATGCTTCACTCGGCAACAGACGCTCAATAACAGCTAGATCTAAATGATCACCCGCAACCACTTTGATAGACACTGTAGTAAGTCTCCTTGTCATTATCATCAGGCCACAGAGAGTTTTCTTAAGATTAATGCATTCCATGTGTCTTTCTCCCAAACCAACACTGAAAATTAGAAAAAGAAATGGCTGCCTCACTAAAAGCTCTAGTGAGTGTTACAGACCTAGTAAACCTAATAGTTCTGTGTAATTTCAACTGTTCATCAAGCTAAAATGAAACTAATTTGAGTGGTGGTTTCATCCTGATGATTTTCTTTCATATTTTAATAAATTTGCATCTCCACTGATTGAAAAACTGTTTTCTTATTTTAATTTCTCCTTATTAGCCCAGGACTCTGGGTGCTAAATGGTGTTGAACACTGAGTAAGTTGACAAGGATGCTGGCGCTGCGTCCTTTCAGACGATGTTTACAGAACCTTTTTATGATGTTTTCATCATGGAAATATGAATAAACAGAAATGAGGCAGAAGAGCAGCTGAATATTCCTTTCAATAAGTTGGTAGGTTACCATCGGCGAGCCTGCAGCGGCTTTTATGCTCCAAACATAGACTGGGGATTATACTTCCAGCTGCGCCTTTGCCTCTAAAGCTGCTTTTTCTATGGGTTTCAAGAATTTAAAAATAATAGTAATAAACAGACCAAATTTTGTAAGGGTTTTATTTTTATTCCTGTAAATGACAGAGCTAGATCATACTGCTAAAACCATGGTTAAGCACACAATTTATATCTCTAGGGATTTATATATGTTTTATTTAGGAGAGGGAAACGTTGCTGAATGTCTTTGTCTCGAGGCTGACTATTCTCGATTGTTGTGTTTTAGGCTCACAAAGGTCATGCGGTTTTGGAACGTAAAAGCAAAAACAAAACCGAACTGATCTGTTCTGAACACTAGAAAGGCAAAACCTAGTTATTTTTAAAAGTGTTCAACTTTTGGGGATTTTCAGTCACAAAATTCTTCAGGTTTCAACATAATTTTGTCCTCAATTGCAATTTCTAGATTTCCGTACCTCTCAGAATTTTGAAGGTGTATCTTATATATCATCTTTGTGCCATTTGAAATTTATTTTAAGGCTCTTTCAGATAAATTGTATATCTTTTTAAGTTTAGAAAACCTAAAAAGTTGGAGAACATACAGGTGTGCAGTAAAAAAAAATGAAGAGAACAAATACATCTAGCAAGACTTTTAATGGCAAACAATTGAATTCTTGTTAAAAGTCCATGTTAAAAGACATCAAGATGGGATTCAAACCTAAGACCTCATTGGCTAAAAACCTACCATCTGTTCCACTACGCAGCACACAGCAGTAGAACAAAGTTTATTCTCAACATAAAAAAATGTTCTCAGTTTTTATCTTGTCTTTATGGCTAGTTCTTTGGCCAAATTGTGAATGTTTTCAAGCTAGCCTTAACTCATGCTAACATTTAGCAGCTGCAAGACTAATGCCACCATGAGGCAAAAACTTGTTCCATAGTGTGAACTAAAGTCATTAACATAATCCAGTGACATTAACAGGATTACACAACATTATTAAACCAGCTTGCTAGTTTTTTCTTTCTTCTATAGAAGAAGTTTAAGTCAAAATGTGTGTTAGCAACAATGAGGCTCCTGCTAGCCTCTGACAAACTGCTTCACAAAAAACACAAACCCCCGCATTTGGATTAAAGAAAAAAAAAAACTCCTGCAGCTTCTGGGTGTACAAGTTCCACCTCGTTTGATCTGGCTTCTGAATTTATCAAGCCTTTATTCTTAAAACATGTCTGTACCTATTAATGCTTCAGAACACTACAGAAAAAAAAAGCAAAACAAAGAAACATCTCTTTGCTTACAGACTGTTTGTGCTCGGCCCTGTCGCCGATGTTCAAAAAGTTGAAACAGAATCGGCGAAGAGCTCAGGAGAGTTTGGTGCGAGTCAATCTTAATAATTTAAATAGAGTTTCTTACTCTGACTGAAATTAAAAGAAAAAAGAGGAAAACAACACAGGAGTTGTCGCATTGACATACATTACATGTACATTACAACAAAACCCTTTCTTGTGTCTTGTATTTTCCCAACCACGACAGGCTCCAGTGCACATAAACATCTGTAAAACATTCTTTTCTTCTTTATACTTTCCCCTCAATGACTCCATCCTCCTCCTCTTCCTCCATCCTCACCTCTCTCCAGTGCACCGTTGCGCATTTAGAAAGCAAACACACATTTCCAAGGGCTCCTTCAACAAATTTTCACCCCGTGGAGTGCTGCTACGAGCGCTTCAGACATGATACAAGAGCTCTTCGGGGACATCTGCCTGTCATGTCAACCAGAGGCTCTGCGGGGGCAACGGAGCATCACACACAAACGCACACACACAGTTTTACCCTGTCCTGCCACCATCCCACGTAACCAACAGCAAGTAATAATAAACGCTCGAGTCGGACAGACGGAGCAACGGCATCGTTGCGCTCCCCTTGCGGTCTTGCGGCCTCCGCCCCCGGCTCCGGCGATGTATTTTTTATAGATTAAGATGAAAAATTCAATGAGACACAACCAAAAAAAAAACATATATATATAAAATTACCCAGCACACCCTCCTCTATCTCCTCTCAGTTTCTGACAGCTGAATCCCAGAGGGATGCCCGTGTTTTCACAGCTTCGTGGTAGGACATGAATCCCATTCACACGGTGATGAAGAGATGGAAAGGAAGGATGAAAGAGACAAGAGAGCCGAGCATCATGTACATCCAAAAGTAGAACAAATGCATAGCTCTGATGGTGGATGGGGCGGGGGGGCAAGTTGGAGGGAAAGAACAAGGAAGGGTGTGAGGAAAGGAGATATAGTGAGATGTGGGTATTTTAGAATTCAGAGCAGGATCAGAGGCAAACTTGGCTCAGATAGGTCTCAGCACACAGGCACATTGGCTCTGAATTCCAAATTATATGTTGCCTTTCTGCCTCGCTCTGACGCCCCAGCAGCCACGCTCTCTCTCTCTTTCTCTCCGTGCTATCTCTTACTTCTTATCTCTCCATCTTTCTTTTTCTGCACTAGAGCCACGGCGCTATTGTTTTCACACTAAAGCCTGGATTGAACTCTGGGAGCGGGTCGGTCAATCAGTTTGGATTCTACTGCGGCGGCAGGCTGTGATACGGGTCAAACTCACCCAGGTGTGGATCAAATGGTGTTATTAAGCCAGCTGTTTTATCGCCAGACCACAAGTTACATGACACTAAACTCTGAAAATGGTCAGTATTTCCATATCTACTGTCTTAATAAACCTATTCTCTTTTTGTATAGTACAGTTAAAGGGGCGGTATTATGTAAGATTGACTTTGCATCATGTTATAATGTCATTCGATCATCAAAAACATACCTGGAGTGTTACCTTGATTCTTTCATGGATGTTTGAGAAATCCTTTAATCTCCTTTGGGTACCATTCAGTTGTGCAAAACACTTGGCTGGACCTAGCCCCGGCTTCGGCCTCATAGAGCAGCACTCCTGCAATTCCCCCCACTCTGCTCCTTCAGACTAGCCAGCAGCAATTAGCAAACACCTGGTAGAACTGTGTATCTGCTGAGCTCATTACAGGAGCCAGTTTTCAGTGCAACGCTGGTAAAAATGTTTTTAAATGGTTAATAGTGGAGTTATGTTGTGATGATTTCCTGAAGGTGGAGTTTCAGAAAGAGCAGGAGTTTTTCAAGGGGTTAAATTACAAAGTTAACTTTCTTTTGTCATGTATGATATATATAGCATTTTTAGAACTGAAACTACCATTTTATAGCACTTTATTGTGTAATAAAATGGCACTATGTGAGTGAGAAACATAATACTGTCTCTTTAAGAAACACTTAGAATCCAAAAATACAATTGGCCTTTGTTAATTCATTCTTCTTTGTTAAACAATGTCAAAGCCTCTTCGTTTAAACAAATATTTCTCAGCTCAACTACTCATAAAATGACTTTTGAAGGAAGAACACACCGAGGCCCGCTTCACACCAGAGTGAGACTCTCTTTAAAAATCTCTGAAACTGTTTTAACAGTTATATTGCATCATCCATCCAGTATGCGCAATTTGGAGGTGTGTACACATCTCCAATTCTTTCACTGGGAGTTCTACATCAAGAATAGTACAACAACATAACAATCTTGCTTTGAGAGGTCATAGCTAATGTTTTTTTTGTATCTCTTTTTGTTTGTTTTTGAATGTGGATTGCTTGTTGTGGCTTATGAAATTATGGCAGTGAGAAGCACAAGCGAGATGCCGTGAGCAATTACTTTGAGCACTGCATGTTGGCAGCTGGGGTTGAAACAAGCCTGAGGCTGATCTTCAAATGACCAATCTACATTGGTCTGTGCAGGCTACAGATTCTTCCATCCAACACATAGGAACCATATTTGCTGCTGTTACAATAATGCCACGGATGTTTTGCGTTTGTTCAAAATGGTCAAGAAACTCTCATCCTCCTTGACACATAATGGGGACCAATCCAATCCATCGACGTTCTGGCTGACTTTTAATGTCACGGTTCTTTCCCAACCCAGTTTGAATGTAACCTATCGCAGCAGTGGGCTAAATATTATCTCAAAATACCTTTTTCTTTCTTCCATAAGGTGAAGAAGGAAATTACTAAGGAATCAGGGCAAACGTGTTCAGAAAACCATGAAAATGGTGACAGAGCTGATGTGGAAATTGTTGTTGTTTTTTTTTTTCTAACAAAACTGTGAAATGCTGCCAAACAGTTAAAATATTTAAAGCTACTGAGTTTCACTTTAAATGTTTTATTTTAAGGTAACAAAGGAAAAAATATGCATGAGACACGTTAGATGGTTTATCGATGAAAACAGAAGATTGGTAAAGCTGAAACAGCTTCTGGAAAACCTATTCAGAGGCCTTTGTCCTGCTACAGCCGGCTGCAAATTTATACAGTGTGATGACACTCTATTTTCTTCTTCACTTGCTAGGGATAAAATGGTCAGCTAAATCAGCACAGCGTCGTAAAAGCAGACACACAAAGAGACACTTGCCATGCAGCTTGCCACCAGGGAGAAGCAGTGCCAAGTAGAAATGTGTAATGTCATTAAAAAGTATCAAACGCAGTGTAAATGTAGTTCTACCCATATTATCCTATGCTATGTTGCTGCAGTAAAGTGATTTGTTTTGGTAGTTGTTGTTTCTTTAACTCCCTACCTTGCAGTTCAGTTATTATTTCCTTTTCTGTCCACTTCTGTGATCATATATCTTTCTGACATGACTACTTGTTAAATAGTTTGCACCTAATCAGACAAATCTAATCTCACATGTGTTGAAAATGCGGCAGAAGTAAAACAAGATCAGGGGATTTTTTTATTTTTATTTTTTCCCCCATCAGTTATCAATAGATGAGGACTCAGGCAGAATTTGGCACAGACATTGGAAACAACTGATGGAGAAACTATATATTTCCTATTTCAACAAAGATGAAGCAGCAGCATCTAAGAAGCATACAGTTGTTTTACAAAGAATGGTTGAGAGTTTAAGTGTGTGCATGCACAAAGCTGGTGGAGTTAAGGCCCCAAAAGATTTGCATTTCTTATTGCAATCAGTTTTGCAAAACATTAAATTGAGTGGGAATTAAATACAAATGCATGTCACATTAGAGGTGGGTATTTATCATATTGTTTATCATTTATCCTGATAAGTTTCTTCCTATCATGAGAATTTGATTCATCAATAAATTCAAAATAATGTTTAAAATTCCACAACACTCTCTGTTTTGTTGGAATTGTTAGTTTGCTATTTTCTCCACTGTTTCTCCACCTTTTGTCGCAGGTGTATCAGTAACCGCCGGTTAATTTGAAAATATAATCAAATGCAGTTACAGTGTTCGTTTTATTGATGAAAATCTCGTCTTCGTGTGACTGGTGTCCTAAAGAAGCGCATTGCAAATGATTTGTTTTCCGGAAGAAGTATTTGTATTTGTGAGAAACAGAAAGTTACCTAAAAAAAAATAGTTAAAAAAAAAAAAGTTTGTATCGCCACTTTTATCAGTATCACAATGATACCTCAAAATATTGTAATAACACATTTTTGACATATTTATTTGTAAGACAGAAATAAACTAATAAAAACCATCTATGTTATTGCTTTCACTTCACATTAATGCACTCATTTGTGTTGGTCTGTAATGGTGAAATACCGTACAAGTTTGTGGTTGTAACGGGACGAAGTGTTCGCACGCGCTGTGTCCTTCCATGTGGGTTGTTGCGGGACCCTTTCTGAGCAGAACCTAATGAAGGATCAGAGGGATCTGGAAGCGGTTGAGGTGGATCTCAAACACGAGGCCGGCTGCCAAATCAGCGCCACAGACTTCCCTGAATCCCCCCTGTAAGGCCCAGCGTTCCCCCTGCCCCGTGTTAGAGCTGCTATCTGCTCCCCCGCCAGCTCTTACCTTAACTGCCAAGTAGTTAGATGGAGGACAGACGAATGAAAAGGCAGGGAGAGAGGGGGAAGAAAGAAAAAGCAAACGTGAGAAAGAGATTCACATTTTAGCAAATCGACTGCCTTTCGGATTATCGACGAGAAAGCGAATAAGTGAAGGCGGGGGGGGGGGGGGGGTGACGAATCGCAGGTCTGCTCAAGTGATAAACGTCGACATTAGAAAATAAATCTCGCAGAAAAATAAAAAAATCCCTCATCGGCGTCGCTCACAGACACACGTGTTTGTGCGCGAATGCCACCACCACGCGCGCTCTGCAAACGCGTTCAGTGAGGATTAAGCACCTGCTGGTTTAAAAAAAGAAAAAAAAAGAAGAAGGAGCAGCAAGAAGTTGTTTTTCTTTCGCGCTGATAAAAAAATGAGGGGATCAAATTGTGAGCGCAAAGCTCCTTCACAGATGGAGTGACTGTGAAAGAAAGCTATTTTACCGAGAGCAAGTTGGTGTTTATTTAATCCCCCCACTATTGACTCTCCATGACAAAGCTCTATTGACAAGGAGACAAAAAAGCTATATCACTTTTTCTTTTTTCTGTTTTCACTGTGAAAATCACCAGCAGCACCAGTCTATATCCATAAAACATATTTCCGATTAAAAAAAAAAGAAGATTCTCAGCACTGAAGGTTATGGAGAGGACGTCATCGTTTTTATTGATCCCCAAACGTTTTTTGCCGGGCAACGAGGCACAGAGCCAAGGACGTTGACAGCCAACTATTCCTTTCCCTACATCTCATTTTCTGCCTCTCCATTGCTCCCGGCCATTTTCCATGTCCCTTTCATTGTGCTGGGAAAGGAAAGAGAAGAAGAAAAAAATATATATAAGATATTGTCTATTTTTAGTGAAAGATCTAGTTTTTCAGAGCAACTCTGTCTGTCTCTTGGCAAACATGCACACACAGAGAAGAAGACACGCTTCTGTTTCAGGTCAGAGGATTCTCAGAAGAGATTACACCCCCGCCCCAATACAATCCAATTTGACCGAATGTCCAGAGGAATCAATAGGATTCTGACCTTTTTATCTTAATGACATTCAGGGACCTAGTTAGTGTGTTTCCTGCCTTGTTAGGAGCTGAAGTCTGCTGTTATAATGAGCTGCTGATTGTAAAAGATAAATAAATAAGTACACAAACTGCTATTGTTTTAGTCAAAATTTCAATATTGACACACATTAATGTCCAAAATATATATTTTACTTGGAATTTAAAAAAAATTATAGCTTAATTATGACTCCATAACACCTTATGTAATTGATACCATTGGATGGAAAAATAAAAGATTTAGGTTTTATAAGATCTATATTGTTGAAAATACTTTCTATTTTCATTTAAAGGGGCGGTATTATGTATTCTCCAGTAATATTATTCAATTTTATAGAATAATCAAGTAACTATGTTACTTTCAGTTGTTATAAAAGCAATGTAAATGTCAAACATGATATAAAATTGTTTTTAATTTGACGTCTTGAAATTGGGCCTCTGTCTCTTTAAAAAGTTCCTGCTCTTTCCGATCCTCCGCCATCACAACAATGTTTTGTCCATTAAGCCTTCAATGTTTTGGGAGTGTTTGCACTGGGAAGTAGACATTCAGTTCAACCAGGTGTTTATAACATAATAGAAAGCTCAAAAAAGTAAATATTACATAATGCCGCCCCTTTAATAACGTACCTTCCTGCAATAGACAACAAATAGTTAAACTTTTTCAAATATTGACTGCAACCTTTCATTTTTTGACCAGTTTTTAAAATCGTAACAGCATCGCTCATCAGTTTCTCTATCCCTGCGTCTCCACAGCATGATGTTACCACCACCATGTTTTACCAAGGCCGATTTTCAGTGTTGGGTCACTTTTTTTGTTTCATCCAACTTGCTAATCGGGTAACTTCTGAAGGCAAGTGGTTACGCTGCATTTTATTTAGGGGCTTCAGAGTTGTTAAAAAACGATTCGAAAGCGTTGTGTCAATCGATTTGTATAGCAAATTTCAGCAACAAGGCAGTTCTTTACACCATAAAAACACAGTACAGTACAATAAACATTACAGTTTGTCAAATGCCATCATCAAAATCATAATTTTCTTTCCACTTTACTGTTAAATGTTGTTCTATCATGTAAAATTCCCACAAAAACATTGAGATTTGTAGTTATAACATGATAAAATATGAAAAACTTCATATGAGGCTTCATAATCGTACGGCTCACCGATATTTGCATATTTCTCCGAATGTTGAAATGTTTTTTTTCTTTGTTTCTGCTCCCCTAAAACTTAAATTACAAACATGCTGCTTTTTCCTAATTAATTGGTTGCTGAGCCACAGAACTTAAAAGCAAGTAGTAATACAATAATGCTCAATCAGCAATTACAACATGGGGTATTTGTACATGTTAAAGCTACCTGACATGTTAATTAGCATTCTTCAAGATAATAAAGAGCGCTTGAAGCATGCCGAGTTAATTCACCGCCTTTATGTGCAAACAGACCAAACAGCAGTGCGTCTTCATTCACAGCCAAGGACCTCAAGTCGTTTTTTTTTTTTTGCGCAATTAAAAGCCGTCGAATACATCAGCGTGCTTTTATTCTCTGGAATGTCGGCGCTCTTAAGCCTGAAGGCATCCGCTACAGTGTGACGGAGCTGCTTCTCAGCCTGTCTGTCTGTCGCTCAGGTTTTTAAATGCCAGCTTTTTGTGAGATCATAAATAATTTCAAAACTTTTTTTTACGTTTTTGATGTGATACATATCTTTTACAATTCAGCCGAAAGACAAATATCGTAGAGGGCAAAACATGAAAGAATAAAAAGCAGCAATAGCCAAGTTTTACATCCACAAGTTGTACTTCAATGAAGCATCTTTTGACTCGGTTCCACTTGTTGCTGTTTCTTTGTTCCATCTGCAGCCAAAATTTTGACTTTGTAATTTTGTCCCACCTTCTTCCAAAAGTTCTTCAAATTTCTATTACTGTCCATCAAATTAATTTTTTAGACTCTGGCTAAGCAATTCCAGATCTTTGATTTTCTTTTGGTAAGGTCCTTCATTTTCCATTTGAATCTATGGAACACATTCACTATGATGCTGAAAAGACACTTCAGGCACTAAAAGAACTTTGGTTAAAAAAAAAATTAAAAACTCTTAAAATTATTTGTGGTCTAATCCGACTTCACAAGAAAGTCTAACTCTAAAGAAAAATTACTCCAGAACATGATGCTGCCACCACCAGGTCTCACTATGGGCATGGTATTGTTTTGACTGCTTTGTTTCTTTTGTTCATAATTATACCCTTTGGACCTATGGCCGCCTAAAACTTCAAGTTTGTTTCCCTTAGGTCATTACATGTTTTCCCATAAGGTTTTTGGGAGGTTTTAGAAAATGTTTCTGATCCTAGTCATAAGAAAAATACAAAAAAATAACCAGAATTTTCTGCTGTTCCTTCATCGTTACTCTCTGGCTCATAGCAGCCATTTTCTCTTCTTTTTATTTAAATCTGAGTTTTCATAATCTCACTGGCATTCCATATTTTTCTCAAAACACTGGTTATTGTCTTCCCTGTGTTATTACATATGCATAAAGCTGTAATAAAGTCATTATACCCTTGAAACCTTTTACAAAGTACAGGTTTAGCTAGAAGGTACTAATGAAAAAAATACCAAGAAAAGCTTGAACAGCTGAACTGTTTTTCAGGTTAATCTGATTCGCTATAAATGACACAAGATGACCAACTGCTGCTTTCAGATATGGTATAAAAAGGCTGAAAAGCGTTCAAAAGTGACTTACCTTCCTTTGAGTATTTTATATCACAAAACCCTGGTCTTTTAACCGAGGGTGTGTAGAGTTTTTACAGCCACCTCAGTTGTAAGCACTTGATCTTTTGTAACATTTAATACTTTAAACTCTTCTTTATGAAGTTGTATTCACACTGTGAACGTTTGATCTTCCATTTGCTCCTAGTCCAAGAAACATTGAAGAAGAATAAATGATTCATTGATTTAGACTTTTAACTCCACTCCGCCTATTCACGGCAAAAAGTCGGGCGATTTCAGGCCGAGCTCCACTGATTTCTCCTGTTTATGAAATATAGAAGCCGACATTCTTAAACCAGGAAGAAAAAGAAAACATGGAGGGAAATTTTAAAGTCAGATTTTCTTTAAGATTATGGTAATGTGTGCACATATGAAGTGAAACAGGGCCAAGGCTCATCAAGCAACCCCCAGTGGGTCGCCAGTTGTGTGCGTAGAACTGGTTCACCCACGCCCTCCGGTCTCCTCCTCGCGGCCATGACAGGAAGTCAGCACAAAGATGACAGATGTTAAGGACGGCTCCCGTGACCCTTCCGCTCCCCTCGCTCCGGATTTCACCAGACCTCTTTGATAAAGTCGATTTGACATGCTTAATTCATCCCACGTTATCTTTAATTCATTGCCATCTCGCCGGAACATGCCAGACGACGCAAGAGGAGAGAAAAGGAAGACATACTTTCCAGGAGTTCTTTGACGACTCAAAGCAACACTTTCTCTTGAAGTCTTCGCTCAGAAACACTAAACTCGTCTTTTCTTGCTTGCTTGACAAGAAGCATTGTCTTCTTTTACAAGAAGGATCTTTTTTTTGTGCAACAATACCTGATGCATTTCCACACAACTTACTGAAGGAACCACTACGCTTCCCAGTTCAGCTAGCCTAGCTTGCGCATGTGTTGGTTAGTTTCCAGCAGGTTTCTGCCTGGACAGCAATTAACATCATTCGGAGTGAAGAGGGACCTCATGACTCATTACATGTGCTTTTTTGCTCTTAAAAGCCTCACGGGGCCCCGACTCCTCTTGTGTGTCAAATGCAGCCAGTGGGAGCAGCACGGCGCAAGTTGGATAACATTCTAATTATAAAATCCCCATTAAAGAAATGCTTCCTGCAGAGCTAGCAGGGATGAGATTAATCCATTTTTGTGGCCTAAATTCATTTTGGCTATTAGCCATGCAGTATTTGGACTTTATTGCTGTTATGCAGACACAGTCTTGGTTTTCTTAGTCATTTTTGGGTGGCAGCAGAGCCAGTCTTAGTTATAAGCAAACCGAGGCCCAGTTTACCCGGGTTAGACCTCCATACTCTCCAAAATCCATTGGATTGTTGCACAAGCAGCAGTTCAGCAGCAAAGCTGGAGCTTTATTTACTGAGTACGGTACAGCAAGGCAGGTAGACATTAATGTGACCAAACATACTCAGATTTTGAAAAAAATGGCGCCATTTTCAGGGACAAAAGTGTATCTTTGCCATTACACGCAGCATTATCTGCCTTATCTATAAAATAATGGCCAAATTGGGGCTTTCTGGCCAATTTTATTCCATAACCTGTTCCGACAGACCCGCTGAATGGATATGGAAGCCTGTCTCGGCTTCGCACAGCTGATTCTGGTACCAGCCGCCTTACCGTCGTCCTCTGACTACTGCAACTTGTTCACAATCCTGGCTCAGTGGAGCACAAGCTGACAAATAGCAGGAGGGAGGAGTATGGAGGATGAGATAGGGGACAGAGACAGAGAAGGAGAGTGAGAAATAATGTTGATAGGAAAGAGCAGCAGACAAAGGCTGGAGATATGGAGAGAGAGGGTGGAGGGGAAACCGAGATAGAGGTAGAGTGAGTCGGTGCAGTGTGTCTAATCTCCCTTCGGGGGCGCCGAGCCGTCCGTGACAGATAAACCCGCCCGACAGCGAGCCTCGAACTGACAGCGCCCGATTTGGCCCGGGAACCTCCGGAGCATCTGGCAAGAGGAGGGAGGAGGATGAGGAGGCTGCACCTGGTTACCATCCAGCTCCGGTGGGAAGGGCAGGAGCGTTGGAGATGGCAGAGGGAGGGCGGGTATTGTTAGTAAAGCCGCAAAACCGTGAGGCGAACACAAAAAAAACAGAAGTGTGGGCAGAGAAATGTTCCCCATAGATGCAACAGAAGCAACAGGAAGCCTTGTTCTCGGTTTGGGTTTTTCGGTTCTCTTCTATGGAAGCAACTCGGCCAGACAAGGTGGATAATAACGATGAATCGTTTTTGTGGGGGAATTTTGTAGAGATTAAACTCAAGAGTCTGATTTCGGGCGGAAAAGGACAAACCAAGAGATTAAATGTTCTTTTTTTTTCCTTTTGCTGCTTCTTTGACACATTGTGAATAATTTCTGGCTATTAGACGAATCTTTTGTAGATTGAGGTTTTCTCACCATGATGGCCCTTCTGTAGACGGGGTTTCAGTTTTAAGTTAGAGAAAAGGTGGCCAACATTTAATATTTGACTTTTTGTGAGTATGTACATTTTTTTTATTCCTGTTGTCTGTGAAAGACCTCCAGGATCACCGTGACATTTAGATAGAAACTCCCACTTTCTTGTAAGAAAGAGAATATATTCTTCACTGTCTGTTTTGTTCAATTTAATACCACCTGTAAATCTTGAAGTAGAAGAAGTCAAATTGAAAAGGTTGTTCATAAAAATCCTCATTAAGCGATTATCAGCAGTAGTGTCTGCCTTTTTAAAGGTGACGGGATACTTTCAAATAGCTGGGCGAAAAAAATGTGTTGCGAATCATCAATCTTTAAAGGATTCCAGGGCAATTTCCAAACAATTTACTGCCAATCATCCCCCAATGTGGAATCTTATTGAGAAAAGGAAAACCACTTGAGACAGCTACCAATCTTTCCTCTGCTGGACATCCCTGTAAATCACCCCAGGCTGAGATCAGGCTATGTTAGGGGAAGATGCAAAGACCAGAGAGCTCCGTCTCAGAGGCATCAGCTGGTGTGTTAAATATTAAAGTTCAGCTTGAAAAACACAACCCAAACATGGTGTATCGAGACAAACATCTCACAAACATATGTTGGAGGTGTGTTGACTTTAGCTAGGTGTGCCAGTCTCAATGGACTGAACCAACAAAGAGAAGACCAGAGTTCCTCTAGAGCGATGATGGACTCATACGGTCATTGATTTTCTCCTTTTAAAGACGGTTGTACCGTTATTGAGTCATATTAAAGTCAAAGAGTACTTTGTCAATTCATCATATGTACTAGAAATACAAGGAATCAAAGGTACGTTTCTTGCCAAACTTAAAACATCACATAACGATAAATAAGAACAAATAATAATAATAATAATAAACACAACAGCAATATAATAGAATATGCCTTTACTGTAGAGTAGAGGTCCGCTAAACTATAGTCTTCTTAGTCCAACGCTCTGTAAACGATATAATGAGGAATGTTGTGATCATGTGCTGAAAGCCGAGGGTCGGAAAGGAGTAGGAGCTTCTTAAAGAGACAGAGGCCAATTTCAAGGTGTCAAATTACAAATTCAAATTTCTTTTAAGTTATGTTTGATATACAGCATTTTCATAACACCTGGACATCACATAGTTACTTGATTGTGCTATAAAATGCCACCATGTGCCTGGAAAAAACATAATACCGCCCCTTTAATAGTTCAAACAGAAAATATGCCTTAATATGCATTGATGTCCACTGAGGAAACTGTTGAAGTTAATATTTATTTATAGTTTTCTTTATCTCCGCTGTTGTACAACCAATCACTGCCAAGGAAAACAGTGCTTCTGGATTGGCTGCTTTTAAAATGCTAGCCAATAGAATGTCAAGCAGCATTGCACAAACGTATTGAGCTGCAATTTGTGTCAGAATATTTTACATATGGCCACCGAAAAATAGGCAAACTTTCCATAAATAATTTCTGAAAACTCCACAGACACTAGGTGAATCTGCAAATACTGACTCGCAAAAAAAAGAGAGGCTCCACTGTAGTTCAGCTTAGCATCCTTTCTGTTTGCTGGTATCCCACTGAACCACTCCTGACCTGTTGTGACCATCATCCAACCTTCTTAAACCGGAATCCTAAAACACCAACACAGCTCCCATTGTTGTCCCTGTTATAAACGCAGCGTGCTTACGACGCGACCACGCACGCAAAGTGCTCCGTATGTGCTCGAAGGCCTCGACATAATCAATCACACGAAGCCGCTGATTAACATTAATGATGTTTCCCAGATTTCCGCCAGCGTCTGCTTGCATTCCAATCACCCAAAATTTCATGCCTCTCTCTGCAGGCCGTCCTGTTAATTGTGGGGAGAGGAGCGCGGCAACGAGCGCTATCTGCTGAGCCTTTGATATGCTCTTATCTTTCAGCAGTTTCGTATTGGGGGGGAGGGAGAAAATTGCCTTTAAAAATGACTGGTGCCTTATTACTATTGGGCCAATTAATTTCACCCAAAAAAGAAAAAAAATGCCCTTTTGAAATAGGAAAAATAATTATGGAGGATAATTGGCAGGGAAAGACAAGCGCACGAGGGAGGGTGTGTTTTGTAGACGTGAATACTAATTTGCTGTAGATTTACAACTCATAAATAAAAACCCGCTGATCTTAATTTGTCAGTTTAAAGGGGGGCGGAGGGGGCGCGTTTGACAACAGCTTGGCCTGAAAGTGTCCAAAGCAGTCAAGAAGTAGGTCACTTGCCTCAATGTTCCTTCAAGTGGGAGAGACAGACCGACCTAGATTTCCTCCTGTTTATTCAGCCATTTTAGGTGCTGGCTATTCACGTCTCCATTTCGGCACTCCGCCCCCCTCTTTCATTTTGTCCGATTTTCCAGCTCTTTCTCCATCGCTGAATACACTCCGGTGACACATTTAGACGGCAGGCGAGGGTCATCGCGCCGCTTTTGAGGACTTTCGCTTCTGTCTTTCCTCTTCTGCTGATCGTGACAAATCACAGTGGACTAAATTTTAAAGATCGCTCAAACGCTGGCGCATCTATCAACAGATTTTGTCAGTTTTACGGATTCAAGGGAACTTTGGTGTGGTTCCAGCTGATTCACCTCAGCTTTTAGGCGCGGATGCAGTCATGCATTAGAAATGATTGAATACTAAATGAGTCTTGGACAGTGGACCGGTATCCAGTGGATGTGACAGCTCATACACACAGAGATGGCACATGGTGCTCAGTGTGGCTTCTGAACCATCGCAACAGGACCAATTTCTGTCTGTTGCTTTCTGCATACATTCAGACATAGCTTAGTTTACTTGTTGCCGTGACGTCTGAGGAACCAAGGAGCCACAACTTCTTGTAAATCCTTTAAAATGCCATTTGGTTCTTGTTTGAACTGCTTTCTCACACATTTCCAGTCCACTACCTGACTACAGTAGCATGTTGTGCAGCTTTAAATAAAAAATTAGGACAGTCGATAAGTGGGGGACGAAAGCTGATGTCGATTCATTCCTTTTCTACACTCATGAAATCCGTTTAGTATTCCTTCAAGCTATCAGGAAAAAAAAAAAAAGAAAAAAAAATATCATTGCTTGTATTTATTTATTTTTTTCACATAATTTAATTAGCTTGTGCAAGCACTGAAAATGAAGCTTACTAAGCACTGGATTACCAGGGTTAAAGAGGTTTTTAAAGTACTTTCATACAAAGATCTTGTGATGTTTAGGGTTGTAAAGAGATCTTGTCAGCATCTGACTGCATCTCTGATAAATATGTGTTTTAATTAAATTTTTTTACCTTTGCAGTATTTGGACTTTAATAAATAAATAAATGTTATTGAGAAACTAATTTCTTGTTTTCAGGAGAGGCTTGTTCCGACTTTATGTAAAATCATAAAAGTTCCACACAAAACAACAAGTGTAAATACATATTAAGGTGCATTATTGTTGCATTACCTGCGTTTCCATTACAAATGTGCGCAAAACTTTGTCAATGTTCCACTAATGTTGAAATATCACAATTTGGCAATTGTGATACTTCCATTAAATAAGAATTAAAATCACACATGAATACGTTTGTTCACATGATAAGTTATGAAAAATCCTGCCGTGCCGTGATCATCCAAAGGGTTCCTGACTTCACCAGTGGCAACATCTGGATATCATGTGACTTGTGTGATGCGAAGAAAGTGTTTCCATTGCACTTTTAGAAAATAAACAAATTTTGATGCAGCCAAAAAAAAAAAACTCACTCTAGTGCCAAAACTATCAAATTGCGGAACTATATGATCAATGGAAACAGAAGCTTGCGCTCCTGAGCGGCAACACATAAGCACTTCATCAAGACTTTAATATTCGTAATTTGTTTATCTGGAGCCATTTTGAGTCTGTCGAAAAATAGAAACAAAGAGTCGCAAACAAGATGTGAACAATTTGTAACCGTAAACGACTCTAAAGTCTACACCTACTTTGAAGCATTGGTGCTAACCTGAAGAGTGTGCATAACCATGTGCGGTTCGACAGTTGAAATACTGATTCTGGTCCAATGATAGTAAGATGATTCTCAGTAAACATAGATTCTTTGAAGCTACACTGAGATTCAAGAATCCCCCTGCTCTATTTGCAACAACCTCTTTTCTGTCGAACCAAACTTCAATAAAGGTGCCAAAAAAAATAAATGTAAAAAGCCAAACAAAGCACCTTGATGTGTGTCTGTTTTTTCATTCGGAATAAAAGAAACTGTAACATCTTTACTTGAAATTAACAACTTCTTCAACTGTTGTCACTGAAACGATAATCAGCTGCTGCCTTAGATGTGATCTTACTGATATGTACAGGTACGGTCCGGATCGCGCAGAGGACTAATTTATCTCTGTGACATGCTCACGCCTGCAACTGGAGATTCTCTTTATCTCAGTTCTGAATCATAATCTCTCCAAGTCGAAGCAATTACGGCGCAAATTGGGTAAATTTAAACGGCAGCATTCTGCGTCTTTGGTGCACAGTGGCAGAGAGTAACCCGTGGGTTGGTATTACCACGGAGAGACTTGGAGGATTAGAAACTAAATGAATCTCAAATCAAAATAAAATGAATCTCTTCTACAGAAGAGGAGAAAGAATTAAAGGAAGAGGAGCGAACTAGAGCCAGGGTGGCTGATGCACTTTCTTCTGTTAATCATTTTTCTTTGTCTGCTTCACCTCAGAGCTTCTCTCGCTTCTCATATGCCTTCTTATTTTTCAGAGCTTATCCTTTCTGTGCTGGGTCTCTTTTTTTCGTTCTTTTTTTCTTTTTCTTACTCTGCTTCTTTTCTTTTTTCACCCCCCTGACACCTCAGCAGGAGAGGTGGAAGGTAGAGTCTTGATCCGAAGCAGGTTATTCTTTGCTCCAGACCACCCACCCCTCTGTTGTCAGGGTTTTCGGGGGCAATCCGGCAGGTTTAAGCGCCAACTTTGACAACCGCCCCCCCTTGCCTGACCTTAATATAAAGAAGTAGAGAAATCCCTTTTTTTTCCTCTCCCCTGCATCATCACCTCCGTTTTCCTGTTTGCCCTCAAAGAACGTGAAGCGTCCAGCGAGGGATCGCCACGGCAGCCATTAGCACGAGCGTTCGAACACCTGTTCATGCACACGTGAGGCGGAGCACCTCTAATTTCGATGTGACTCGCATGAAAGCGTTGAACAAACATGGGTTGGATCTAAATGTAAAATGGGAAAACAATTATCTGCCTGTGTGTGGGGATGTGTTTGGCAGTGTTCATGTGAGTCGTGTGTGAGCTGCATCTCCATCACAGTCATTGAACTGTGGTTCAATCTCTATTCAGTGGCTAAGAACAAATTGATGGCTACATCAGACGAGGATGCTGCTTCTGCGTTGAGACTTCTTAAAAGTTTCACAAATGTTTCATGTATTTTATTGGAATTGTATGTAATAGAGTGACATAAAGTAGTACATGATTATGAGGTACAAGAAAAGGGAAGCTGGGATGGGAGGCTTTGGCATATCTAACTTCTTTATGGTAAACCACTCAAACTCAGATTGAATCTATGAATGTCAATTTTCAAGGTTTTCTAGAGATTAACAATTGGATTTAGTTCTGGACTTTGACTGGGCCATTCTAACTCAAGTACATGCTGTGACCTAACCTGTGCCATTGTAAATCTAGCTTGTACGTTCAGGATCACTGCCATACTTGAAGATGAGCCTGCGCTCCAATCTGAAAGAGTTTCTTCTATGTTCCCATCAACTCTGACCTGCTGTCACTACTGAAGAATAGCATCGCCACATCATGATACTGCCTCCACCTTGTTTTACTGAGAGGATGAAGTCTCCAGGTTGATGAGGTGGATAAGCTCAGATTTGGTCACTTCTGACCAAAGGGTTTTCCTCCACGTTTGCTGAGTTTCTTACATGACTTGTTGCAATCTTTAAACGAGACTTCCTGAGTGTTTCAGTCAGCGGCCGTGTCATGAAGCGCATTGTAAGGGTGTTATTATACCTGAAAGTCCCGTAAACTCAGTTCAGTTGGGGACCGAAATTACAACATTGATACATTGTTTTCAGCTGCTGTGATTCGGTTTCGTACAGCACTGAGTCAAATTAATCAAAGCTTTTGAAAACCCTGTTCCTCTCCTCACCTGTGGTGGCGCTGCACCAATAACCACTGAAAGAAACAACTTGAAAACCTCTGAAGAAGGCATGAGCGAAACCTCCACAAGGCATTTCTACCACTAGCACATTTATTTTTGTTGTATTTACCCAGAATGTCCTGCTCCATAGTCCACTTTCTTCTTTTTGAGTAGTCTCCAGCCTGCTTGCCATCCACATATGCATTCGAACTGCACCAGAGTTCACTTCAACCAAACAAGACTCAGGTTTGTATGTGGATCAGAGTTTGCTTTTTTGGTTTGCATCAAATGTTGATCCACATTCACACATCCCCAAACAAATTGGACTGTCTATGCAAACAAACTGGAGTTGTCCACTTGTCTCTTTAGGTGGACGACCATGTCTAGATTTATCTGCAGTTGCATCATCCTCTTTGCATTTTCAACAGTGCTTTTTTTGAGAAATTTAAAGCCTGGAATACAGTTTTATAACCTAATTTTGCATCAAAGTTTCCCATAATGTTGTCCCTGATCCCTGTTGTGAGTTCCTGGAGTGCATGAGTCTGTTAACTATTGAGGTTAACAGACTCATGATTTGTCTTCTAGGGCAGTTGGTCAAACTGGATTTCATGCAGGTGTAAAGGTGGCTAAATAAAAATGCATCCCACAGTTTTTAGCTTTCTTTAATTCCTTTTTTATTTTTTATTTTTTCTGCATCTTTGTCCTTACACTTAGCAACATGCATTCCTTCCCATCACATAAAGTCCCATAAAATACACTGAAGTTTGTGGTGATAAAATGACAAAATGTTGAAAATTGCATATAGCTTTGGATGGCACCGTATATTCCACAGTTGTTTCACAAAAAGGACTCACAGGAGTGAGATTTCCTCTTTAATTTAGACTTTGAGTCTCTATCCCAAATAATTGCATTCCATTTTGCTAATTGGAATGATGTGCAGCTATGTGGATTTCCCCTTCCCTCCCCTTGCTGCCTCAAAGTGCAGTTTTGTTTTGCATTTAACACCAGATTCGGCAACAAGCGCGCGCCAAACGCAGAGAGCTGCTCTTCAAACGAGCTGAAATCCTTTGCGTCTTCTGAAATAATTTCACCCCATACCGAGCAGCCGTGGCGATGCATGTGGAAACCCTCTCCCCACAAACGCACGGCATGGACGATTGTTGTATTGTGGCATGTTTTTACCTCTTTTCCATTTGTCTCTCCTTAAACGGCGCCACTGGAGAAAAATGTTCTAGAATACATTAGCCTGTTGTTCGTTTCAGAAAAATGATGGTGGCGGAGAAAAAAAAATGCAGGATGAATTATGTGACCGCTTGATTTATTGGGCGACTCTTTCCATTTGGTAGCCCCAGAATGAAAGTGCTCAAATTCAGCAGCACATTAAATTAAATATGTGCCGAACAGATTCTAATTTGATCACCAAGCTGTTTCAATTTCATTAGCCTGGTCCCTAATGGACTTTCACAGCATATTATTCCATCTCATACAAATCCTATTCATTGGCTTCCCCCCACCCCCTATAATGAGCCCCATGATGCATGGAGGCCACGTGCTCCAACGCAGCCCACTGTGAGGTCACGCACTTAATTTTTTTTTTTCTACTACAGTCACATTTTGAAAGCACATTGTCCACATGCGATCACACTTGAGTTTTACAATAGCTGCTTAACATCTGCCGTAAGAAATCAATCAGAAAGATTGCAACTGATCACTGGTTATGCGTCACCGCGATGGAGGAAAAGGAGTGGTGTGGCAGCAGACTGATGAAAATTCATGGCTGAAGTTTTGCCACAGTGCTGTGATTTAGCAAAGCAGCAATCATGTGGCACGCATCGCAATTATCACAGCTGTCTGCTCTTCTAACCGTAAAAAGAGATGGAACGATACCTTCAGAACCTTTGAGTGGTTTTGTTTTATGAACTCTTTGACTGTGCTGTGAAACTATATCAACATTACAGTGTGTTTTACTTTTATGTCCGCCAAAGTCATCTTCCATTTGTTGAAGAGTATTGTGTCAGAAAATAAAACGTAGATGGTCCCAGAACTTCATTTCACAGGCAACAAGACTCTAAACATAGACGTCACCATCCTAGATGGTGTCTATGTCTGAGGGGATCATGGGAAAGGAACATAATGTCAGACACCAGCTTACGGTGCATTCACCCGTTAGTCTGCTTTAATCAAATTCTAGTCTGTTTATCTAGAAACTCAAAAGAGCGAAATCTGTCCTCGGTTTGGTTGAAGTGAACTCTGACACGGTTCGAATGCGCATGTGAATGTCGAGCAGACTGGAGACCGCCCCAAAGGAGGGAATCAGTCAGTAGCTCAGGGCTCTCACAGAGAAATGGCTCGTCTTTTTATAGCAATGACATAAAACATGCAACTGCTAAAATCTGACGCTACTCCACTTTAGTTTAAGTTCTGTGAAGAAGGAAGTTGCGCTTTGTGTTATCTTCTGAGGTTTTCATGCTTTTTCTTTCAGTGGCTGCATCTACATACAGATCACGTTCATTTTGGTGTTCGACAGGACTCTGTTTTTTGGCCTTTATTATTTCTTCTTCTTGGTCCTGTCCTATCACCTTTTAAGTAAATTTCCTATCATCATTACGTTTATGATATCCTATTGTATATTTCTTTTCTTCCAAATGAAGTTTCAAAACTTTGCATTTTACTAAAATGTCTGGATCGGATTAAAACCTGAAAGACTGAAAGTTTTCTTCAGTGGAATGAAGAAAAAACTGAAGTAATCCTCTTTGTACTCAAAAAAAATAACTATACATATAAATCAGGCCCTTGTTCCTGTTGGTTATTTGGCTAAATCTTTGGTTAGAAGGCTTGGCATAACCTTCAGCTCTAGTTTTACACTGGAAAGCCATGTGAAATCTCTGGTTTGTTCCAGTTTTGACCATCTGCAAAGTATTGCCAAACTTTTCCCTATTGTTTCTCGTCCAGTAATGAAAATCTTAATTCATGTTTTTGTTCGTCTTGTCTAGATTTTCACAATGCGCTGTACAAACGTTTTACCAAAGCCTCCCTACATCGGTTACAGTCCAAGCACGATGCTGCTGCTGCTAGGCATCAGGCTCTCCAAACTTTTGTCTTGTAACTTCACTTTAATGCAACTTTATTTGCTCCCGGTTCATTGTGGAGTGCAATTCAAGATATTGGTTTTGACTTGTTGAGCTCTGCATGGACAGACACCAATCTACATCTGAGAACTCTTACATCCCTGCTCTCCCAATTAGGATGTTGAGGTCTTGTGATCAGGACTTGCTGATTGTTCAACATACACAACTGAAAACTCTGAAGGAGAGAACTTTTCTTTTATGGGTGTCCAAGACACTGGAATCCCCTTCCTCTGACTCTCAGTTGCTTTCTTTAAACGTGTCTTTTTAAATCTGCTTTTGCTTATATTTGCTTTGTGTGTTAACTTTGTTTGTTGAAGCACTTTGTGGTTTTTACCTTGAATAGGTGCTACATCAATAAAGTTAACTTTCTGGATCCAACTACTCCACTGACACAATGCATTGTCCAACATACACAACTGAAAACTCTGAAGGAGAGAACTTTTCTCTTATTACTGCAAGAGACATGCAGTAAAAAATAAATAAATATGGCAGTGATGATAATGATCAGTGCACTGTCAGTAGTCTAAGTTCCAAAAGGCTGAAAATGATAGCGCGGAGCTGCAGAGGAGTCTGCGGTAACACTGATAAATGTTTTCTCCAGGTCGTCCGCCATTAGTGTCAGGGCAAGTTACAGCCACGGGAGCAGACAAACAGGAAACAGAGAAAGAGTGGGCGTAAATAATTGATAAGGCTGACCCCGCGCGATTCATTTTTTGTGGCAGCAGATCAAAAGAGCAAAGCTCGACGTTTGACATTGAGCCGAGTGTAGGAGTCAAAGCCGCTTCCTGGCCCGGCAACACTTCTGCCGCTTGTGTTCCTATTAAAAATGCAATGGCTCTCTGGCGTGGACTAAATATAAGCCAGTACCACCAGGCATTAACCAGCTGGCTAATGGACTCGCCGGTATTAGCCCAACAATTTACGCTGGCGGAGAGAGAGAGAGCTGGAGCGGTGGTAGAGGCCATTTTGTTCCCGTCCAGTTGATGAAGCTGTTCCCAGGCCTCTCAGGTGTAAAATCCAGCCTGCGTTGGGGCTGCCGGCTTCTTTTAGACGCAATCAATATTTCAGAGGCAGCCCAGGCCTCTGCGTCGTGTATCCTCACACGCGGCCTCTGACAACACTTCTGCAGCTGATTATGTGCATGTGAATGAACAGTGGAGCAGGTTAATCATTTATGACGTTTACAGTTTTTCAGAGGAGTGTTTATTTGAATTGTGCACCGGCGCCGTTAGTACACAAAGCACGGAGCCCGAAGCCTGCAGGGTCGGCTCTAAACGTGTGAAAGTATAACCATGTCCGCAATGTTTTATGCACACATCTCTCCAAAATGTGCCGGCCTTTTTTTTTTTTTTTTCTTTTTTCATGGCCTTTTCATGTCCGCTGCGCAAGTTTATGCATCACTGCTGTGAGCACTTTGATGGCCTGCATAAAACTACTTTATTCATAATGGAAAAATACTGCCTGTATTTATTTGCTTTTCAGCCCTTTGAAGCCTTTTGCATTGCCTCTCTGAAGCATTGGTGTGAGAGTATCGCTTCCCAGCTGCCTAATTAGATTGAAGCGGTGGTCACTCTTATGTTATAAATGACCCATTGTGAAATCACAGGGGGTGGATTGTGTTGGCTGATTCTGAAACTTTTGGTTGAACTTTCCATGAATATATCTCGCGTTTGACGTGCAAATCAAGTTCTTTATGTCCCTTTTACAGGTTTTATGTGATAAACCAAAACAAAAGATGTTTAATTATTGAACCACTAGGAAAACCACCAAGTTGGACTTGCATTGACGTGCAGGCCAGAAAGTCTTTTAAGGCTTCTTTCAGCAATTTTTGCCACAGCAGCTGAACCTATAGCTAATAGTTCTCGTTGACTCATTTGACCATAAAATTGTGCAAATTGGAAATATGAAAATAGATTAGCAATTATGAAAAAGCTCACAGTTTTTACGCCACGATGACTTGGTTTTTTGGCTGTATCGAAATTAGCACATTTGAATCAAAACGCTATTCGCATCGCAAGTCGTGATCAACAACTGGAAGTTACTGCCGGCAGAAAAGGCGAAGAAGACGACAACAGGAAGCGGGAGAAGGATGATAATGCAGCATGTTTGTTGATCATTTATTGCCTGAACAAACATGTTTACGTGTGATTTTAGATGTGTTTCTAACACACATTTGCTAAATTGTGTTTTTCGACATTAGCGTGACATCTCTAAAGTTTTGTGCACGTTTTTAGAGTAGGTCTCTTTTTGCCTGATTATTTTGTGGTTGTGCTGGGACAACATCTGTCCTCGGCATCTTTTAATGAATATTACCTAAACAAGGACGAATTGTGTTGCTGCCGCATTCAGGGCTGCATTCAACCTCATTTGTTTTTTGTTTTCTTCAATTGAATAATTACTGCAGATGGAATTGACTCAAGCAGCAGCGGCCATATTTGTCGTCTTGCGTTTGTCTTTAATTGTTTGTGGACGGCAGTGGATGTTGGTGAAAGATGAGAACAAGATACAACAGCTAAGTTTGTGAATGCAAAACCAATTCATATTGATAATCCCATTCTATGCAAGTCTTTTCATTGGGAAACTGCTGGGAAAAGAAAAAATATTGAAAATCTCTAGGTTTCTGCTCTCACAGAGAAGTTCTCAAAGTCTGAGAAGTGTCTCCCCTGGGGATCTCCAAACAGCTCAGAAGAATGAATTGATTGCTTGTGATCTGATTCAGGAGCTCACAGCCATTATTTTTGGATGGGCTTGGGTGTTTCCCCAAACTGAGAATATCTCAGGATGAAGTATTGTGCTTTAAACGCTATCTGGATGCATAATTCACCATCATAGGGTTGTCTTGGTTCGCTTTTTAACTCTTTCTTTGGGGGGGATATACAAGTTTAGTTAGAAAGTTAAATGAAGTGGAGATGTTTTTCATATCCTTGATCTGTTCTGTTGGGAAACTTGACATACTCAGTTTTAGTGCCTTAACCCATAAAGATCTCATATGTCTTTAAACCAAGCTAAGAAATTACATTCCACTCCTTGAAGCTTTACAATTTATTGAAATTCTTTTGAAAAATATAATTCAAAAGGATTTCACAAAGAGCATGTCCACAGAAAGTCCCATAAATAGCCTCCTTTAATGGCCCCTTTCCTTTAGCACCTAACGGCTTGACTTGACTCTACAAACTACTTTATGATACTGACATACTGTGCGCAAAATGTAGGATGTTTTCTGGTTATCTTTGTCTTTAGAATGCTGTTTTCTTCACTAATGTTCTGTAAAAAAAGAAAAAAACCTTTAAACCTTCACAACAGCTGTACAAAACTACACAGGTAAACAGATACAACACAAACAAAAAGCGTGCTTTGCATTGGCAGAGGAATCACCGTGTTTTTCATAGAGTTACAGGTATGTTTATTTGTATGTTTGTTATTTGAAATTGCATCTCCATGGCAGCAGCCTCCGTTTTTCATGCTTGCTTGGTTTCACGTGTTTATTTTGTAGACTTTTATTTATTTATTTAATTGTTTTTGTCACTGTAGGATGGTAATTGTGACTGTAATTATGGTTTTCGGTTTCAGTGGTGTTTTCTACTCTGTTGCAAAATACACCAGGCTCTCTCTGAGCACCAAGGCCTATTCAGCCGTCAGCGTTCTCTTTGCATGATGAAATTATTTGTATTAAAGGCCACTATAGACACAAACATCCCTTTAAAAAAACCCTCCAACATTCTGCCCCTGTGCAAATTTCTGACTGTAAACCTCGAGATCAAGACGGCTCGAAATCACAGTGACGTCTTTGAGTTATCGCTGTCAATTACTCAAGATAAATGGCTTTGGCACAGCGAAGGCCGGGCCCATCAATCCGCCGTGTCTCACATTTGTCCTAGCTTCTGCACTCTATTGATTCTGCTTCCACAGCTTCCTTGATCCACTTCTTATGGCCTCTGACCGCAGAAGCTAACTTGAGCACTGATGTCAGATGAGAAGAAGGGAGTGTAACCCAAACCCCATCTGTCCCCCCCACAGCCAGGCCTTTGTATGGATTCAGCGGAGCCGTTCTGCTGCAAACTACCCAGATTTCAATCAGGCTTTGATTGGATTGCAATATTTTTTATTTATTTATTTTATTTCGGTAGGCTGAAAGCTTTCTCTTTGATAGCGTTGTCTGACTCTAAAGTGCTTTCATTGAGCGTCTTTAGGATCGTATGTCTGGCATATGCAGAGCTTTTGTGTTTCACTTCTTAGAAATCATCAACCCGTTTTTAATATCAGCTGAACATAAACTGAATAAATACAAAACGTTGATTTCAAGAAGTGATTTTTGGACCAAAAGTAGGAAAAAATAAAATTTAAGGACTATTTGTATCATTTAAAATGGTGTCACTAGCTACAACAACCTGTGATTGATGCTTTTCGCACAGTCCTCATTGGTATGGATAGCTCTTTTTCCTTGATAAATCTAAAAAATGTTTAAAAACTTGAATTTCTTTTTAAGTCCGAGTTTCTTTGTTTCATGTTTATATTTGTTTGTTAATCTGAAACTTGTAAGTTTGACAAAAAAGCAAAAACAATACAAATCTGTAAGATATGGCAGAATCTATCTGTGCATCTATCTGAGCCTTTCACCATGTAGGCCAAAATTCTAACTTTGTAAATACTCAAGGACTGAAAAGAAGATATTTTATTATTAAAAACAGCAAAACCAACAAATTTTGAAACTTTTAAATGCTCAGGGATAAACTAAACAGACATTATATGAATGGAAAAAAACTAGGGTCTACTTTTTGTGGAAAGAACGTCTAAATCATCGAAGATGCAAACCAAAAACCTGTGGTTATTAGAAGATGAATACTTTCTGTGGGTCCTGACACTTTTCTTTGTATTTCTTGAAGAAGACATTTGCGCTCCGTGTCTTCTTTAGAGGTTTTCTCGTAGTTTCCTTCAGTGGTTCTAGAAAGCATTTTCAATCTAAAGACATTTGGATTTGTCCGTGAACAAAAACAAATTCCTTTTTTGCATCAACTGCCTGTTCTGGCAGGTTGAATTTAAGTGCCTGAATTTGTTGAATTACAGTAGGGGCAGGAGGCCAAACAAAACTATTCCTTGGGCCACAAATGGCCCCAAGGGCCGCACATTGGACATCCCTGCTATAGGGGAGCAAATACCTCCCAGTGTGTGTTAATGCTCTTTTTCTAGCTTGGACTCATTGTTTTGTCAGCTGTTTTTCTCCGCACCCAATCTAAGCATACTCAATTCAGCCCATCTCACCTCCATGAAATGTCTGTCAGAAGTATTTATCTGTCTGGTGGCTTAGCAGAATGACCATTCAGCGAGCCGCCAAGGGGACCGAGCCCATTGTGGAGCGTCTGGTCCTCTGTAAAGCAGCTGTCCGCTGAGGTCTGCGATGGCTGTCTGCAGGATCGCCCCCCCGTCGCCGCTGATTCTCCCTCTCTCATTCCTCTCTCTCTGTGGCTCTGCCAGCAGCGCTCCGTGAGTTGGAAGCATTGATCGGTCCTGAATTGGACTGCGGCAGGCCTGATTACTGATGTCAGCGTGCGCCGGAGCATGTGGGAGCGGCGGGGCTCCGCGTGCCAAACCCGCAGCTGGAGAAAGGTGGGGGCGGTCGGCGGTGTTAGATTGCGAAGGCATCATGCCTACACGTACTGTACAGCTTAAAATGAGCAAGCGTCCAACATTGTCGACACGATCTGGATCTGTTTCTATGGCGGTGAAACCGATTTAGCGTTTTCCGATTAAACATTGTGGGTGCATTAAAGGCCAAGCCCAAGGCTTTTTTGCATATCATACCAGTAATTCGCAGACATTTTCAGCGCTTCAGGGTTGATTTCAGGGTTCAGTTTTATGAGGGCAGCTGATTGAGTGTTTGGATGCTTCTGTGTTCTCTTGTGACACAAGAGGTTCAGTTTGTGACTTTGCGTCATGTGAGAGAGGGCGGGTTGGCGCTTTGAAGCCGCTCCGCACGCATCATTTGTTTACAGCCAGAACAGAGGCCATCATCTTTTCCACTAACAGAACAATAGCCATTTTTCCCCTTTTGCTCTGGAGACAATGAAGTGCCTTCCCGCCTTGAGAGCGACAGGCCAATAAAAAACGTAATTGGATCTGTCACTCAAACTGTGCTGCAGTGCTGTGGTGGGCAAGGCAGGTGGGTGGCGGTGGCAGATGCAGTGAGGAAGCTGGTCAACACGGAGAAAGACAGAAAAACGAGACGGAGGGGTGCCATCGTTCAGACCACAAGTGCTGTTTTTGCGCGCCACCTGCAGCAGGGGCTGGTAATTGTTTTTCCCAAATGGCCAAATAAGCAAATGTGACTGTTATTGAGAGACAGGATGCAGTTTTTCCAACTGTATGTTTAATATTTAACTGGGTTTCATTGTTTTCTGGCAACATTAAGGATTCAAACTGATCTTTTAGAGGCAGTAGTATGTAAAGTTGATTTCTTTTTTTGTTTTGTTTTGTTTTACATCAAGGTATAATGTCATTTCCTCATCAGAAACAAGTGTTGCCTTGATTCTTTCATGAATGTTTGAGAAATCCTTGAATCTCCCTTGGCAGCCACTCAGCTGTGAAAGATGCCTGAGTGGACGTAGCACCGCCTTTGAGGCACAGCTCCCACTCACAGCTTCACTTTCCAAGCTTCTGAGATTCCGCATTACACAGCAGCCCTTCCCTGTGACTCCTCCCCTCAGCTCCTTCAGACTAGCCAGCAGCAATTAGCAAACACCTGATGGAACCGCACATCTGCTGAGCTCATTATAGGAGCTGCTTCTCAGTGAAGTGCTGGTAAAAACATTGCAAAAGGGTTAATGGTGGAGTTATGTTGTGATGACTTCCTGAAGGTGGAGTTTCAGAAAAAGCAGAAATTTTTAAAGAGACAGAGGCCCAATTTCAAGGCGTTAAGTTACAAAGTCAAATTTCTTCTAAGTCATATTTTATATATATACTGTATATATATATATATATATATTGTTTTTTTGTATAACAACTGACCTGTCCTTTACATGTGTCCGTAAGAAAACAAAAAAGTGCACTTTTAATCATGACATAATACCTTCTCAACATGTTTTTTCCTTTTTCTTTAATTAAAATAAGCAAATCTAGTGCTAGCAGGGGAAATGGCTTGTGGTCTTTTAGGAAAGACAAAAGAGAAATCCTACAACAATCGCTAAAATCTGGCTGCGGGACAATCTGCTGTTGTTTGTAGGTATTAGTGGGTCACCAACGTGGCTTTGATGCGGCTTCACAGGAGAGCAATGTCTGCCAGATCCTCTGAAGGTCACAGCGGATATACCAGGATACTGCGTGTGCTTTTACATCCACTTCACCCATCAAATATGTTTTTTTTTTTTTTTGTTGTTGTTTGTTTTTCCCCAGTCAGGCCCAGCTGATTTAATAATATCTTCTACGAAACAAGGCACAGAACATCCGCCTGTCACATTAAATCATCAGCAGATTGTTGGCGTCGTGTCTGGGATGCATCGATTATGTGCGTTTTGCTCCGTGCATGTCGGCACGCTCGCGCCCACGCTTTCCTCGCATCCAGCCGTGCGTCCGTCTGAGTTTTAATGACAAGTGCTTATATTAAGAGCTGATTTATAGCCATAGTGACAAAGAGGTGAAGCGCACAGCGGAGCGTTTGGCTCATGGAACTTCTGCTCTGCTTTTAGGAAATGGCTTTCTCGTGTCTTTTCCATTATTAACCGGGCCGAGGAGAGCTGCTCTGTCGATACCGTCTCACCAAAAGCGCATCCCGTTTCTCGTATTTGTGAAGAAATAAAGATGTTTTAACTGTAACTTTGAAGTTAAAAATGAAAGAGGGCCTCGTCTGGAATTTGACTGTGTTTTGCTCTAGAAACTTTATGCCTTTTCAAACCCACCAGAGGGAAAATGTTGCACTGTGCCTTGCATCAAAAGGAAAAAAAATGCTTCTGTCCTCTTAAGCCTAAAAAAGATTTGCTTAGAAGCAGAAATCGGTTCCCAAAGAGTTTTACTTTTACTCTAAGCTTTTATAGGTGATCGACTTTTTTGCTACTATCCTGCCCAGGGGTGGGCGATGTGGACTTAAAGTTTTATCACAATATTTTGTGGTACAATTGTGATAAAATTGATGATAAGAACTATTTATTGCTTTTTTTTTTAGGTGATGGCTGTGCATCAGAGCCCTGCAAACATAAATATTGCTCTTAAGAAACATTCCCATTTAAAATATGCTTCTTTAGGACACCAGTCGGAGAAAGAAGTGTGATTTGTATCACTAAGGTGACTGTATTTAATAATTTTTTCTTATTTATTGGTATTTATTGATGCAATCATTGAACAAACAGGAGAGAAAATACTAAAACTAACAAGACAGAAAGTGCCGAGCAGAGCCAGGAGGAGAGTCTTGGTGCTGTCAGTCAGGCGCGAGTTTATTGACCGTCATCTGTGTTCATGCTAACTAGCTTTAGCATTCACTGCTGGCTCTGTTGTGAAGAAGAAGTAGCATAGCAGAGTGAAAAGGGCAGGGTGTGAGCAGCGTGAACACAAGGTTGATTGGCAGTGCTAAGACCCTCCTCCTGTCTCTGATTGGTTGTCTCTGACCAATCAGTGTATTTCTGTAGGTGACAGAGCCACCACAGGGATTATTTTCCTATGTTGTGCTGTCACAAGATAATGAAAGTTTTAAGAAATATGTTTAAAAAAAACAACATATTTTTATAAAAGTTTATCTTAGTAGCTTCGATGCAATTGAGACTTTAAAGTTATAAATGCCTGAAAAGTGTTGAATCTCTAAATGCTGTGAAAAGTTCTTAAAGAATTGACACAAGGGAGGTGAACACAAATCTGCTCCTCATTTTCCAAATAATTTTTTTTCTTAGTAGTTTTGTCAATGCCGATGCGATCTCTGTGTGAGAATGCCACCGTAGGAGCCGCATCAGAAATCCGTTGGCCTGATGAAGTGCTCCTCTGCGCTATGAGAAGAGTGTGACATTTAATGGAGGTCAGCAGGTTTAAGCGATGTGTCATCCACTGTACGCCAGAGCTTATCATCTAGCGGTGTCACGCTGACAAACACTGTTAGGTTCCCGCTCAACATAATCAGGGTCCGCACTCTGAACAGTCAGCCATGCGGGGTCAGAGCCTCGGCTGATCAATTAGCAATATGTGTTCGCTCCCCCCACCGTTCAAAGCCTCCTCATTTTGGATTCGTTATGAGAATTGGTCCCTCCGCTGCCGGCTTCTAAAGAAAGTAATTACACAGAGAAGACTCCCTATGGGGGATTAAAACAAATGACACAGAAAACACAGCTCTTCCCCGCCGCACGCCACTCACTCGGGCTCTGATGCCTCTTGCCTATAACCGCCTACACTGCCGTGAAGACAGGAGCTGTCGCAGTAAAGCCACTCTCATGAAAATTAGTGGGGTTTGAAAAGGGATAGGAATCCGAAATTTACAAGGAAGAGCCGATGCGATTTACAGGCATGATGTAACTCATAGCGTCGAGGGCTAAGCAAAACATACGACTTTCGTACGGCTTCGTTGGAGACAGCGGCTGAAGAAGGCATCTGTCCTGCCAGTTTCATATAGAGACAGGCTGCAGGGAGTATTACTCATCATTACAATCTCTGCTGGCAGCCTATTTTCATCACATTACACTTGTATAATGAAGCGTCCTCGGGTTCTCCGTGCGGTTTACCATTAGCACCAGCCGCGGGCATTCATCCAAGTCGCTTTATTGAACCTTTTACACTTAGTTTACTGTGTAATTAATACATTACTGCGCAACAATACATGTAGTGGAAAACATGGCCGTGATGCAGTTCAAATGTCTCTGGGAGTTGCGGCCCATTTGATGTTGGGTCTTTTTTTTAAAGACTGTGCTGCTCACTCTCTGACTCTTGATGACATTCACAAGTTCATCTAGGTAATGGAAGGCACCGCTGGGTCTATCGGAGCCTCACAGCGCCGCTCCTTTGATGCTTCGGGTGGCCTTGATTCTGTGGGTCGCGCTTGAGGGTTCTTACCTCCCTGTATGGATGAAGCAAGTGGCCATGAAAATGATCAAAGGCACTCTGTCAATTAGATGAAAAGTGCTTTTAAAATGCCTTTCTTTTATATTTTACTAATGCAAAGCAATCAATTCGTAGGTAGGTAGGTTTGTGTGCCTAATCACCTAGTTGCACAATGTGACCAGGTAGAAGTATGTTGGTAGGTAAATAGGTACATAGAGGAAGGTAAAAGAATGAAAAAAGAAAATTGTATAAAATATAGACTCAAAATATAAAGAAAAATGAATTAAAACTGCGACTCTAGAGCGTTGTTATATTTTACTTTGAATAAAGAGGAATCAATTGGCAAAATATTTTCTTCAACAGGATTATTATATATTCTGCTGTGGCATGCAATCCTTTACTGTGGTAACCACCTCTAGTTTGTTATTGGTCTTCAAAGTGGGAAATGACATTATGCTGTGATCTGCAAAAGACATGATAAGAATTAGGAAAAAGAAACAGAAAATCCATTTGAAGGAAGGAGGAATGGAAGGAAGGCAAATAAATCAAATCTCTGTCTCCAGAACTCTAAAGTTGCACCTCTGATAGTGGCAGCGTCTTGGAGCAGCTCTGTTAAATTTGTTCAGATTTGTTCTGTTTTTAGACTTTTGTTCACATTGTATTTGGTGGAGGCGTTGTTGCATGTTTGGACAATTATTCCCTCCAGTGTTGGATGCTGTGCAGCTTTTTGACTGTCCTACAGTTGTTATGATGCATAACCGCGATAACAAGGTGCTTTACAACTGGGAGCTGCGGATTAGCATCTCAAAATCTCAAATAATGCCAGAACTGCAACCCCATAACCCAGAGGAGTTGAAAACGGGATTTCTTGAATGCAGATTCATCCTTGACCGATGAATCACATCGGTCAAGGATTCAGTGTGTGTCTCAAATGTCTCTCTGCCTGGCTTTCTGACCACACAGCCAAACAGAGATTGAAAGAGGCGCGGCAGGAGCAAATGGGTTGGATTAGCAGTGCTTGCCAAGAACTAATGGTGTAATCTAGGGCACGTTGCTGTGAAATGTTGTCTCCGCTGTGCTGATATTAAACTGTTAGGATGTTAAATTACATGACAAAACGAAATATAACCCTATATCATAAACTGTTCTCCGTCATCACATAGAAATGGGTAACCATGACATGATACAGTGCTCTCCTCAGGTGCATTTGTGTTTTAAAATCACACCACCAGTTTCTTTTTCCCACTACTTCAGAGGCATTCACTTTCAGTGTCCTTGGACAATAAGATGCCTTTTGTACCTTATGTAATATCATCATGTATTCCATATTCTTTGTCTAGCACCATTGCATATTGGGAAAACATTCAGCTGTGATGGTGGCGTGTTTTCCTTGAAATGAATAACTGTGGGTCTATTTTCACATTGGTTGTCGCTGCCTCAGCTACATGTTTTTAGCAGGTTTTAATGTGACAAAGACTCTCAAGTACTTGGATTTTCTCCGGTGGTTCTCTGAAGACAATTTGGTCTCAACACAAAGTGACTACAAACCTTAGTGACTGCCAAAAAGATGAGTTGTTCAAGAACACTGATCTTGGTTTCCAATGGAAACGGCTCTAAAGAAGATCTTTGGGGAGGAATATGTGTAGAACTTCAAATAGAAATTAAATTGGATGGCTTGGTGGTTGCTACTTGCTACTAGCTAACCTCTAAGCTCAAAATAAGGATGTGGGTATGACAACAAACCCGATGCAAAATGTGTGGCTTTTTGCATTTCAAACATTAAGAAACTTGTTCACAAAAGGCAGTTATATTTTACAATGTGTGTAAAAGTATTTATTAATGACAATTTTATTTTTGTAGCGCTTTATAACAGGCTGCATCAAAGTGCTTTAAAGCAAACTCGTGACTGCAGACATGGACAAAAACACTCTTTTTGTTCCTAACTTGGAATTTTCAGAAGCTCGATTTCTGTGCAAAAAGAAACTAAAAATAAAACCATATCCTTCAATCAAGCAAATAGTGATAAAAGGTTAAAAATTCCAACTTTTATTATATTATTTATTTACCGGTACATTTCTGTCAGTGTTAGAATTTTGAAAAGTTTGATTTGTGTGTGGGGAAAAAGGAACTTAAAATAAAACCATATCCTTGAATCAAGCAAATACTGGAAAAAAAGTAGAAATTTTCAACTTGTAATGTGTTATTGAAATTTCTGTCAGTGTTTCCCTGAAACCTTGGTTCTCAATAAGGGAGTGCTTGTTGTAAAAAGCTTGAGAAGCCCTTCAGTCTTTATTTGTGTGTGTCTCTTTCAGGAACAAGGCAAAATCGGCGTCACGTTTAACATCGGGACAGTGGACATAAGTGTCAAGGAGTCAAACACAGAGGTAAACGACGGCAAGTACCATTTGGTCCGATTCACGAGGAACGGGGGCAATGCGACCTTGCAAGTGGACAACTGGCCGGTCAACGAGCACTTTCCCTCAGGTACAGCCAGCATCGTTTATCATTTGTCTCATAACATAAAAGTGATAGTTCTATACAGCCTAAGAATCACTGGACACCGTCTATTTTTTTTATTTTATTTTCAAGGGCAGTCGACATTTGAGTTGACAGCCCGGGAGGCAAGGGGTCACGAAACGCTTGTTTGGCAAACTACTACTCAAAATCCGTCAGTCCTTTCACGCTACTATACCTGAGTGGATGGAGGTGGCAACACTCTGAGCCAGGATCCTTTGTCTTGCAAGAGGCATTAACTGTGCAACATTTGGCCAGCCCAATACGAAAACAGGGATTCAAAGGCACCGAGAGGCATTTTGGTCGATGGAGAGGCGAGAAGGAGAAGGAGGCAGAGAACCTAGGGTGGCCTCCTGGCCAGATAACACCACTTCCTCCCTGTATCTCTCATTCCCAGGTCAGCAGAAGCGGCACGGCAGCAGAATACAAATAGGCTCATCAAACAGAACCCGCTCCGTTTGGAGGCCTGGGAACTCTGCTTCTCTGTAGCAGATACCTGTGTGCTGCTCTCCAAGTGAGGAGAGACTTTCAGAGTGGAAGGACGAGAAGAAAAATCTCTTTCTGTTTCTACTCAAGTCCGCTAAATTGGACTGGCTCTCCTCAATTTCTGTCTGGAAGTCGCCCAACTTTCAGAAAGCTACATTGTTTCCTTCTTTCATGTTCACCAATTTAGATGCCGTGATATAAGACGGCACAAACTTCCTTGACTAGCTTAGTAAAATAGTGGCGTAAAAGCAAGTTTGCAGTTGCTTTGGTTGCGTTGTTCTACCAAGGAATGGTGCAGTCATGAACTGAAATATATCAGGTGCACACTCGGCCTAAAACAAACAGAAAAACCGCATTCTTCTGAAAAGACAGCAAATCTGAGTTGACCATTTCAGCCCCCACATGATGCTCCCAGTAGCATGTCTTCACCAATGACAGAACTGCTTCCTTTCTTGGCGCAACCTGGCATGCCGGGTGGTTTGGTTCAGAGCCAGCGCAGGTGACGCTAATCTCTTCTGTCTCTGGCTTTCTTTTGCTTTTGGCTGTTTTTCGCTTTTAGTTGACCAGATAACTTCAGACAGGTTTCATAATTCTATTCCAGCCTGAGTAATGGGGCAAAACGATGAAACAAACCAATGCATTGTGGAGTCAAAAGTAACATCAACAAATTAGATATATAGGAGTGCGCTGGTGGTATTTTTGAGTGGTTTTTCTTTTCAACATTTTGCTAAAGCACATTTGCTAGAAGGTCAAAAAACTGTTCTTTACCTATTTTACACAGAAATTAACACTAAGTACTTTTGTAAATAATGACACTTTAATGCAATGTTGGCACTTTTAATGGACTTTTAATGCAACTTTTACAGCAACTTTGCATTAAAAGTGTCATTATTTACCAAATGACACTTTATGAGAACAGTCATAGACATCCATAAAGACTCCTTCATGTTCATGACGGGTGTTATGTCATGTTTATGACAGGGTCATGTCAGTCTTATGCACACCCAGTCAAATAAAGTGCTACCAGACAGACATATTTGTCACTGGTGTATCATGTAGATCTAACGTTCATATTTCACCATATTTTACTGTCATTAGCCAATCGGGGATATTTTTTTACCCCTGGACGTTATGAAGATCTCATTTCTGTCTACTAGTTGTTGTGCTCAGGCAATCAAAAGTGTCACAGTTGACTTCTGCACCGATCCTAAGTGTTGGTAATAAAGCTGCAGGAGCCCTCAGTGCCCTTCCCTTCTTCCACCCTATAAAAGTCTCACATCTTGTGAGTAATTGCATATTAGAGTCCAGGCTCATGCTTTCTATAACTCCTAATGCTTTACTCAACGGGAATAGCGGGCAAAATGCTCCAGTATACAAAGTATAAAAGTAGAGAGGTGAAAATTTGACTTTTTGAGCCAACATTGTGGATTCTGCAAAAGATGATTTCAAGTCAGACAACATTCAGATTTAAACAAACTTTTCTTTCACTTCTTTGGTATCGTTTTTTTTTTTTTTCTATAACTTCAATAGGTTCACATCTTGTTTAGAAACATCCAAAGAACTACCATGTATATTTCATTAAATGAATTTTCAAAGCCAGGATCTGGGACAAATTGTCACAGAGCCGATATGTGTGCATCAGTTAGGAGATAGAAATCGGTTTTGCGAATATATATACAAATACACAGCATAAAAACAAAGAACTACTTTAGCTTTTTTGCCATGCAACTTATTTTTGATTAAAACCACAGGTAATAAATAAAGATTAATTTAAAATTTTTGATGATGTAGTTTGCAGTAGTGCTGCCAGGACCAAAACTACAGTGACAAATTATTCTAACACGATAGAGGAAGTATATTAAAAGCACATTTACACTTACTGCAGTTCGGTATACACAGTTTAGGTGATAGTTTGAACAATGGTTGCAAATAAGCTTTATAAGATATTTACTGTACGTTAGATTTATTTTCCTGCTGTGCCTGATAAGACAGTCAGTCATACGCCTTAGCTTCTATTCTCATTAGTATGTCAGCAGTTGAGAGAGAAACAGGCGTTCGAGTTTTGACAACGCCTGTTTCAACGCCTGTTGACAAATTTGACAAATTTGTCAACACAAATTTGTCAAATTTGTGTTGACAAATTGGGAACATCAGCTTTATGAAAAAATAGATGGACTCACTTAAACACTGTCAAGACAGAGTGAAGACAGCAAATGCAATAAAGTGAAGATTGAACGTCTTGTAGATTATAAAAAAGCAAAGTTTATTAGCTAAAGTTGGTGTTCAGCAGGGCAACCGATAAGTAGGAATAGCAGCAAAAACAAGAAACATTTCTCAAGAATAAAACAAGAAAGGTAACCAATGTTTTGGATATAAAAATTGTCTTTACTGAATATATTTCTATCATTTTTGTTGAGACGACATTCTCATCACACATTGGTAATCTACACATACAAACCACATAAAATTAGTTAATGGTGTCAATCTAAATAGGTAAAGAAACTGGAATGTCAGAAAATAAATACTGGATGTACTTAAAGACATCTGCATGGAGAAACTAGTCAAACATTACTCTGGTGTGAATTTGACCCATTATTCCACTCAAATTGTCTCATTTGGAAATCCACACCTGTTTACTCTTTAGACTTTTATCAAGAACATCCCAGTACATTCTTCCTACTTTCATCAATATGAAGTTTGCAGAACCAAATGCTATAAATCAGCCTCCACCATGATGCTCCTACCTGCAAGCCTTTGGTGTTTTTTGGGGTGATTTGTAGAACTATTCTTCCTCTGAACGTGGTGTGTGGAGTGACACCCAGAGTTCGGCTGATCTGACGACACTAAACAAGCCTAAACATGCATTTTCTTCAGCAGTGGAGTGTTGCTCAGTGAGTGTACATAAAGGATTTTGTGGGTTTTTTTTTTTTTTACCAGCTTCTTATGTGAAGAAACTATTTGCCTACTTGTACCTGGACATATTTTGCTCTAAAACACGTGTCAAAGTCAAGACCTGGGGGCCAAATCTGGTCTGTCTGACCTTTTTTTCTGGCCCTCAGGTTTTTCACAAATCTGCAAAATTCACGCACGTTTTACTGCAGATTTTTCTCAAAATTGGCAAAAAAAAAATTGGATTTAAATGAAATCAGCCTTACTTGATGTCAACTTATAGTCCATGACTACTATGGCGGTTAATAAAAAGTCACAATTAACACCATACAGTAGCGCAAATATTGTAAAAATTCCTCAGAAATTCTAAATAATCTGTTATTTTGACATAAAAAAACAACTGCAAAAACAATCACAATATGCTGGAGGGACTGATCAGTGTGAAAAGATGTTCAATATTTTTTAATTGTAAGAAACACTTGTTGAACGTTGAAAAAAACCATCTATTTATTGATATTTTAACAGTTTAACGGGTCTTATCAAAACACCGGCCCTTTAAGAACATTCAGGTTTTTGATGTGGCCCAAAATGGAAACGAGTTTGACACCCCTGCTCTAAAATAGTTATATGGGGATGCTATTGAAATTGCGACGAGATTGCAGGTGAGTGCATTACTTATTATTTTCATGGGGAAAATTGTAGCTGATATTTCCGGATCTTTATGAATCTCTTGGAGAGCTTTTGCTCATTATTTCAGGTCTTACTGCCAGAAATCTTAAGAGGCGGTGAAATTAGTTTTCTTTCCACCCATCACTCCAATGACTCACTACAACATTCTGAATTTTAGAAAATGTGGCAACCCAACAGTACAACTTTTTTCTTTTTTCACTTTCATCAATCATAACAATATACAACACTTTGGTAAAGAGAAACCGTTTAACAGGCCACCATTGGATCAAATAATCAATCAATACTTATTCCATACCGTATCTTGCCTTCTTACTCAAAACTTCCTTTGTGGACTGATTTATTTGTATCAGTTGATTACTTGGAGTCGTTGCTGAGATCTGTTGTGAATTTAGCGTCTAAATTTAATTGCTGGGGAATAAAATGTTTATTTTAACCTTATTTTATTTGATGGAAAACACGACAGGATACTAATATCCACACTGTTGATGTTGAGCCATCTGTGCTCCCGAGATATGGAGATTCTGTTAGCGCAGTCGAACGCAGGGTGACATTCACCCAGCGGTTTCCCAACATAAAAATAGAACCATTTAATGCTGTTTGTATTAAGAAATCAGAGTTCTCAGCAGCGCCGCTCATCCGTACAACAATATCCCCCGTTCTGATCCCATACCGGAACGTTTCCGTCAGGCTTTTGGGAGGAAAGGGGGGGGCTTATGCGTGCGCTTGCGTGTGGGCGTTGGATTTGCGCGAGTGTTGACTGCTTTGTCTCTTCCTTTTCTCTAATTATTCTCCCCCCTCCTATCGGAGCCCTCTCAGATCTCTGTTCTTTTCCTCTTTTCTTTTCCTCCATCCGTGTTTCTCCTCCTCCTTCCAAGTCGCAGCTCATCACGGGTTTCGCATCTCTCCCGCAGTCCCGTGTACTTGTGTGACAGCCCACATTCCTGCAGGGGCTCGCCTTTTGTTTAGTGAGAGGGCTCCAATTTCCTTATATAACAGTCAGAATCGCTGTACTCTTTGATTACACGGTCTCAATTTTTTTTTTCTTTTTTTTCTCGTGCACGAGTTTGAATCTTTGAATCAAAGAATTACAAGATCCAACCAGGCAGAAATTGCACATCGCCCTTTTGCCTTGAGCTGGCTGCGGTTCACGCATTGTCTCAGATGAATGGCCATTAGCCTAACTACTCAGTCAGTGCCTGAGGGAAGCTACGTCTTTCTGCGTGTGCGAGTGTGTGTGCGTGTTTCATCGCTCGTGGCGCGCGCTAGCTAGTTAGCCGTAGCAGCAACAATCCCGCTTTCATTTTAAAACGCATATGTGCGATTCTACAACCTGACACAGACATCAGATGATCTTTTTCTTCTACAATCACAGTGATGGAGAGAAACTAACAATTCCTCATGAACGAGACAAATCCCAGTGTGTCCGTGGGCCAAACGCGGTTAGCCCTATCTAAAACACCATCTTTTGATTCGTTTTGCTCTGAGCCCTGCCTGACAAATTTATTCCTGCAACAACATCTGAAGATGATCTGAAAAATGATGACTACAAAAACAAACATACAAAAAAAAAAACGGGTTTTGATATAGTAGAAAACATTCGTTGGCAGAAAACGCAGACGCGTGTGAACTGATGGAGAGAAATGCATTTGTGAATGAGGAAAAAAGTAGATGGATGACAGCAGTTGAAGAGGCTCATATCACCCGAGATGAGTGTGGCGGGCTGATTGCTGAGACACGGAGAGGGAGAAAATGAAGGAGCTGAATACGACTGGATGAGGAAAAAAAGAACGAGAATGAATGACCTGAGGATGAGGACGAGGAGAGAGAGAGAGAACCATTGGTGAAAGTCCGGTGTAGATTACAAAGAACTGGGTGGCGATTCATAAACAGTGGCTAGCTGCAGATTTGAGCCTGTTTGAGCCTCCCTTAAAAAAAATTAAAAAATTCCAGAAGCTTGTCGCTGTGGACATTTTCACCGTTCTGATGTGCTCTCAGCTCTGGCCCCCGTGATGGAGCCCTGCTGAGATCAGTCTGGCAAACAAACTGAGTAGAACGAAGCGGCAAATCAGCAGATGACTGTCGCCCTGCCAGTGTTTGCGCTGAGTGAATGGCTGCCACCGACAGGAGTATAAAGAAAAAAAAAGCTAAACATTGTTTTGGCTGGGAGAAAAAAAAATGGTGAAGGCATGCAGGAGGGTGGGAATAGGTACAAGCGAAGTGTTTATGTACATAAATCTTATTAAACATAAGGGAAATAGGTTATTAGAGGATTAAAGAGGTTAGCTCAGTTCGAGCATATGCACGCTGAGATACTACTTCGCTCTGGAAAAGAGCACATTTCTAATTAATCTTTTGCACATATGACTGTTGAAATAAAAAAAAACAAAAAAAAACAAGTTGCCTCGAGAGGAAATGTTGCGTGTGGGTGTTATTTTAGCGGCAGCTAATAAACCTGACTAGAAATGAAGGCTTCGATCTAATAATTGAAGATAGTCCTGATAAGATTAGAAATATAACAAAATGCTTCATCATTAAGGCAAATATCTTCTTTTCTGTCAGACTCGGCTCCTTCAAACTACCCAGCATCAATTAGCAAACACCTGGTGAAACTGCACATCAGCTGAGCTCATTATATAAGCTACTTCTCAGTAAAAACGACATGAAAGAGTTAATAGAGGAGCCATGTTGTGATGGCTTCCTGAAGGTGCAGTTTCAGGAAGAGCAAAAGTTTTTAAAGAGACAGAGACCATTTTTCCAACTGAATGTAACATAGTGACTTGATTATGCTATAAAATGGCACATTGTGGCTGGAATATACATAACACCAAAGGTAATACTGAGCTCATTTTGTTGTCTCTTATTCACCAACTTTTAATGTTAAAAGTTAATAAAAGTGTTTCTGAAGAACAATCTGACCACAAAACAATAAAGCTTGAAAGGCAGACAGATTTTTATGATCAACAATAAACCTTTATTGGCAAGGTTACCCAGTGTGGAGTCACCTCTGGAAAACTGAATATCAAATTGACAAACTATAGAGATTTTTCTCATTAGGTGGACAATTAGCTTGTGGTGTATTCATTACCGGAGAACCGTCAACCTCATTAATCACCTGGAACAGTCCGAGAGCTGTACCTGGGACTGCTGCCATTAGCAATCCTCGACAAGCTCATGGATTCTTCTCTCAGGTTCGGGGTTGAGAGGACACTTTCAAGTAGCTAAGAAGAGAGAGACAGAAGAAAAATGAAAACTCTGCTGCATTAATATCCCAACTTTCCCGTTTGTCCTCTGATTTCACTTCCAACCATAATGGCTTCCTCTGTGGCCCTTGTCCAGAGGAGAGTGTATTTGGCTGCCACCTGAAACCTGCCTGAGATCAAAGGACGGAGGAGGGAGTCCTGCGCGTAGCTGATTAACCTGCTGGCACACTACTGACACAGTCCTTTAGCTCCCTGAGCTCCCTCGCAGCCATAATCACGCTCCTTCCCAGCTGGATATAAACGGAGCACTTGGCTAGATTTTCCTGTGAATATTAAAAAAAAAAAAAGGCGGGCAGGAAGGAACGCTGCGGCTTTATGTGATTGCGTCGCGTTCCCAGCCAGGTGTAATTTATTGTAATGAAGGCAAATATGTGAACTGTGAGGACAAGCAGAATATGATATGCACCCAATCAGGTGGCTCCCTCCCCAGACGCACACGTAAAGTTAACATTCACCGCCCAAATCACTTGAGGCAACACCACACGCTGCACATTTGTACAGTTATGAAACCATGTTAATATACCAAGATGGGTTTCCGTTCCTGTTTTTTTTTTTGTCTCGGCGGGTTACTGGCTGACTTCATGCTGTCATCTATAATTCTTCGCGGGCTCTTTGTGTCGTTTGAAGACAGACTTCCACGTCTCAATCCTCCGCTCCCGACAGACTGCCATTGTCAAACAAAACGTGACACACACACATGCAGTGGGGGAAGGTGTTGCGCCAGAAATACTACAAAGTTCTCACACATAAACCACCTCTCTCCTAAAGGTGGTTTATTATATTTATAATTGACTTATTGTATCCCTTGATGTTTGTAGCAGTTCTAATGTTACAACCACAAACTCTAGTGTTTTATTTTGTTTTGATTTACTGGAAATCTATATAATAGGCTTGGAGACTGTAACCTGTGACTTGGAGTCAAATGTGGCCCTTATTGCCCATTTGTGGGCTATATGTAACTTTTTGTTTTTGTTTTTTAAAGAGGAGCTATTATGTAGCATTAATTTTTGTGAGCTGTATATCATATTAGAATTCTTTAATGCATGTTTCAATCTCCCATGGCAACCATTCAAGGTACCTTAACACTTATTATCACAAAGCTCCGCCTATGTCCATGAAGCTCCTCCCCCATTCAGCTCCTTCAGACTAGCCAGCGGCAATTAGCAAACACCTGGTGGACCCGGGTGTCTGCTGAGCTCATCATACAAACTACCTCTGAGTTCAAAGCTCCTAACAATGGTTGTAAACGGCCTGAAGGAGGAGCATTGTAGTGACGATGTGCTGAAGGCAGGAGCTTCTTAAAGAGACAGAGGCCCAATTTTAAGGCGCCAAATTACAAAGTCAAATTTCTTTTTAGTCATATTTCATATTTGCAGCATTTTTATAACAAACGGAGGAAACACAGTTACTAGATTGTTCTATAAAATGGCACCATGTGGACTATGCATGATACTGTCCTTTCAATGAAAAGTAACATTGAGCAGTGCAATTGTAAAAATAGTAATTTAAAGATAACAAAAAGGCAAAAGTTGACTGCTTTGTGTTTCTTTGTCATTAGGTTACAAACTTTATACTTTTTCATAACTTTGGATAAATCCACGATGCTCAAGAAAATGTATTCTTTCAAAAACAGGACAAAAGAGGGTTTTTTTATTGAAATGGTTAAGACCCCTCAATCCCCCCCTTCATGATGCTGCCACCATGATGATATACAGTTTTAGTTGTTTGCTACACGTTGCTTTGCATGTAGGTGAAAAACTTTTCGTTTTGATCTCATCTGATTAAGGTGCAATGCTTGTTCCAAACTCCAAACAGACCTTCAACATCTTTCTTTCAACACTGGGAATCTTGTTACCATCAAATGAGGCTGAAAACACATGCACGCCACACTTTTCAGAATTTACTTTTAAAAGCTATCGAAAGCCACGCGTCATTTTCAATTGATTCACAATTATGCACCTCTTCCACAATCCCACTGGGATACATTTCAGGGTTTGTGGTCAGAACGTGAAAAGTGTGAAAAAATGTAAGGGGCTATAAATACTTACAACCTGTTAGCTGTGCTCTCTAGAGAAGCAAGTATGGCAGCGTTTTTTAAAACATTTTAGTTTTTTATTCTTTACCCCAAAAGACCTCCCACTAAGTCAGTAATGATCTCATTTGTATGCATTGTCCTCTTGAAATCTGAGCCGCTGTGGGATCTCACCCCCAATGGGTCTGCCATACTTAGAGTTACCACTTTGCTCCCCTAGCGTTGCCCTCCTTTTCTCTCAAAGCTCCATTCATCCAAACGAGTCACACAAAACCGTTTGCTGCCCTCTTGAAATCTAAAAAAAACAGATGGTGTCCAGTAGGAGAATTAGTGCTCACAAATAACCGGGTCTTCACCTCTCATAAAGCCGGTTAAGCTTTGTTTGTACTTCATTTATCTGATATTGTGTATTTTATGATGTATTTGCTGTGTTTTTACTCTTTCCTGCAGGTGATTTTCTGCTTTTGTTTCATGCATATGCTGTGTAATTCTTTGAATGTGGAGTGTTTTAAACAAATGTAAAGCTTAAAGTTCAACTAAATTGTGGAAAGCAAAAAAAAAACAACATCCTAAAGCTTTTCTAAATCATTTTAAACGCAGCTAAACCTCATCATAAACCACTGTATAAATGTTTGTTGTCTGTTGCCAACTGTTTCAAGCTGTTTGTTAAACTCTCGAACTCCAAAGGCAACAGCGACATTGAGCGCTATCAAATGGCAAATAAGAAAATCCCGTTCAAATATACCCGGCCAGTAGAGGATTGGCTTCAGGAGAAAGGTAAACCTTTATTTAACTTCTAGAATGTTTCTCTTTCTTTTATTTTTTTCTCCAATCATTTCATCAGCTTGCTCCCTTTCAACCTCCGAGAATGAGAAAACCATCCCTTAAACCCCTTAAAAAAATTATAAAATAAATCGGATTTTTATGTGATTTTGTTTTTTTACCCCTCGTTTTTTCTTTTTGCCATCATCACCTTTTTTTTATCTTGTCCAATCATGGTGTCCAGTTAAAGGGACTGCGACAGAAAGATCAGATGCTCTTGATCACATTGAATTTGACTGAGAGGAGGCATTAGCTCTGCAGGTACAGAAGGCTTAATTCCTCTGACTCAAAACCTCCAGAGTGTTTGAGAACAAACTAATCAGCTGGCATGTCCTCCCCCTGAAAACTTCCCTAATAACAGGAATGGGGGGGGGCTCCTCTCTGCTGTAATTTATCTTCGTGTACTTATCACACGAAATGGAAATCCAACCTGTTTTGATGATGGAGAGATAATTGGAGGCTTTCTGACGGCGGAGTGTCACGGCGCGAGCGCCAAGGTGCGCCACCGCCCGACAGAGCCGCGCTTACTAATCGCTTGGATTATCGAAGCCGGCCAATTGTCTGTCAGAAACACACACACACACGTGTGGGCGGGTGTCGAGGGAGCCCGCTCTCCTCCCTCCCCACCACCACAACGCGACCTTCTCGCGCTACGTAATGCCGCTATAAACTGCCTTTTTAAAATTCACAGCATATAAACGTCTTAACCTTTTCATAAAGTCCCTTTAACAACCGCTAAAAACACTGACAGGTTTTGGGAGACAAAAAAAAAATAAAATATCCCATTACTGCTGCATGCATGGCTCCACACGTGTTATTTCATTCTCTGTGATATGAACGCCACCCCCCACCTCCACCCACCACGCCCCGTCTCCCTCCATACCTAATGTGCTGTATATCAAACATAGTGGAACAAAGCTTGCAGTGTTGCTAGTCTGTGAATTGCACAAATGAGAAATGTAATTATGATTCTTGTTTTGTGGAAGTTCCATGCATTTCAATTTCATAATTAATGCATGAGCAGTGTGTTTTGACTGTAATATTTAGCCGTCGTCTAATCAAATTCGCACGGCACATTAGGACTCATTTTGTCTTTATAACACGCCAAAGCCCCTTTATGTATTTATTCATCATTTTCCCGCACGAAGTCCGGCGTTTAGTCGGGAATATATTATCCATAGAGTAAACTTTCCAGCTCATTTTTTTTAGATGCTACTTTCAAATTTGCATGTTCTCCATTTAAGTGTGTCTATAGCATCGTAGGAGGGCGAATGGTTATTTAGCTCTGCTACTTGCTTTAAGTAAATGTACAGTTCTTTTTCAGCATTTAGAACCTAATTTAATTGCAAACTGAAACAATACATTGCTTTACATGAGCATTTTTTGTGTGTCACTGTAAATAATGTACAAATGTTGCACCTAAAGGTAATTTCTGTTGTTTACTGAACAACTTTTCTGGGCTCGCTGTCAAATTGCTCCATCGCCAACTTTGTATCCAAGCATCTCCATTAAGTTCCTTCCTATTTCCAATTCAAACCCAAAAGCTTTGCACTTTCTACTTTGCACAGGTCTGTCTTAAAGTGTGCAATAGTTAATTTCTTCCTTGTAGATTAGCATTCTGATCAATATATATATATGTTATTTTTGAAACTTATTTTTTTTAATCGATTGGGATTCGGATTCTTGTTTGAGTCAATTGACGGCACAAACCAAATATAATAGATTTTTACCCGTAAGCAAACCATATCATTCATGCTATATAACTAAAGACAAATATACAAAAGGACTTACTTCACTAAATCTTCTTGATGTTGCAGTACCATGTTGTTGTTGAGTTTTGTACCTGAACATTTTTGGTGTACAACGACCAAATCTAAAAATGTACAAACTGGCAAAGGGGCAAAGTGACAGAGAGGCACCTCTATGTCTTGCATTAGATACCTTTCTTGTTTGCCTCTTCATCCTTTTCCTCTTCTTCCTGTCCCAGGCCGGCAGCTGACAATCTTCAACACCCAGGCCACTATTTCTATCGGAGGAAACGACCGAAAGCGGCCCTACCAAGGCCAGCTCTCCGGCCTCTACTACAACGGCCTCAAGGTTCTCAACATGGCCGCGGAGGGCCACCCTAACATCAAGGTGAACGGGAGCGTGAGGCTCGTGGGAGACGTGCCCACCAGCCGTGGTGCGACGCGCACCACCACGTCAATGCCTCCGGAGATGTCCACCACCTTCATTGAGACCACCACCACGCTGTCCACCACAACCACCCGCAAACAGCGCTCGCCACCGTCTATTCAGGTACAGCTCTTTGGGACTAATGAAGGTGTTGCGTTTTAAATCGGTTCCCAAGTGATTTTCGGCTGAGTGTGTGAAGCTAACGCTAGCATGTGTTAGCTTCAGCAGCTGATACGCTCTTCCTTGACAACATTGGTTGTTAGAGTGGGAAAAAGATATGTTCAAAATCCAGGCTGGACATCCATAGAAGAAATTGATGTGTAGAAATATGCGAATGTATGTTGCAATTAAACTAGTGCTGTCGACGTTAACGCGTTAGTATTAGTGATGCAGATTAATCGCATCACCTATTTTGGCCTAAAAGCCTTTCTCCCGCAGAGGGTTACCTGAAATAAAATCTGCACGTTACACGATCTTGTACTGCGGTCAACAATGCAGAGTGACAAACACAAGTGAAAAGATGTTTGCTCAGCGGTAAATTTTGCTTTTAAAAAAACACGATGGTTAGAGCAGATACTGTAGACATTGGTGTGTCTGTGGCCGTCCAGATTTCAAATCCCGTCCTCAGCTCCTTAGCCACCTGTCTTTCGCCCTTTCTCTCAAATTATTGTCAAATAAAGTCCATTAATACCAAAGAAATTATTTTTAAAAAAATAACATCTTGTTGAAATTTTGGATGAAATCAAGGTAGTAGCATTGACGAATTATCCTTCCAGCAAACCACAGCCAGCCAGCTTATAGTTAGCATTTTTATATTTCGTTTGAAGCAGAATTACTTCTTTTAAAGCTTCTCAACTATGAAAATCTGGAAAAAGATGTTGAGTTTGAGAAAATAAGACATTTACTTACATGTTTTTGTTTTACATTTCAAGCTTACAGAGTTAAGAATCATGATTAATCACGGTGCTCGAGTGTGATTCATCTGATTACATTTTTTAATTGATTGACAGTACTAATAAAAATTGCTCATATATAAATGGTATTATCTTAACCTTTTCTGTTAGCAATGTTCCAAAGCCAACAACATAATTATACTGTGCAGTAGGCACTGGTTTCCTTTCAAATAGGATTGTTACAAAAAAAAAACTTTATTATTTTGTGGGGGGAAAAAAGCAACAATTTGAACAGATAGAGGTTCAGTTTTCGCTTAAAGGTTTAAAAATGCCCCAAAGTGTAAACACGAGAACCGTTCCCTTCTCTTTACTATTTAATGTGTTTTTGGAACAGACCGCGGTTTGGATTACGTCTGCTCTCCCTTTCCTTTCCCTCTGCTTGATCAGCCAAGGTCAGGTCACTGTATTTCTCATTCTGCCAGGGATCGAAGTGCTGCTGTTCGACGAGCCGTGCCTTTTCTGCTCCCCCATCCACCAATCTCCCTTCTCCTCCACCTCCTTTTCTGTCATGCAACACGTTTCAGGACAGAGAGAGAGGGCTTCCTCCAATACGCTCCGAGTTCAAGCCAATGAATGTCACAGCCGTGCCAAGAAAGCAATCACACCCAGCAGTCCTTTGACACCTGGAGCACAAATTGAACCCTTCATTGTCTATATTAAAGCAATAACTCTCCCTCATGAGTGAGACGTGGCTGTTGTGGAGGGGAGGTTTGGCTGTTGTGGATGACAGACCACTGTTATCTCCTTCTGCACCTCAGCATCAGATTGTCTGCTGCGCAGTCATGATGACCCTTCATGTCAGTGCTGACACTTCTACCTCTGCACGGGAGTGGCTGTGCAAAATGCCAGGCCGAAGTCGAAGTGAAGATAGAAAGACGCTCGACAGAAACAAAGCAATCCATTTCCTTCCCCTCCATGAGTCAGCGATGATGACTTAGCCAAGATACATTACCGTCTCTGGCAGTAACAGCAAGGTCACATCATAAAGAAAGAGGCTTGTGTCGTCTCAGGCAAATATTAATATCAAGTGAAGTCAATAAAGTTCTTCCTCGGAAAGACCTTTTTGACAACGCGCTTGACTTTTCAAGGTGAAACAAGCAAATACCTCTCTTGTCGATATCCGTAATGCCGCCATTAGACGCCAGACAATGCTTCTTGGTAACTCAACAATAACAATGTAGTTGCCTGCCCTCTCCAACTTTCTATTTTATTTTTGTATTCCTTCTGAGAACACGCCTTGGTCATTCTTCTTCCACCAGCCACCGTGACAGGCCCGGCTTTGATTCACGTTGCCGCGTCGCAGTATTTCATTTGCCGAGGCCTTTAATTTTACAGTTCCCCAGCCGGCTGTCAGACACCGTGGTGCGAGCGGTAAGGAGAGGACCTGTACCCGTTTGGCAGATTTCCCCCACCCCTCTGGGTAGTATAGGGGAGTTTAGGGAGTTGAGCTATCATTAGTGATGTACTGCGGTGCTGGAAAGAGCTATAGGCCCCTGTCGCGGTACTGGACTTGAGCACATGAGCAGCTGTTTCCAAAGCCGGGGTGCCTGCGTGAACTAAAATGCGTGTGTGTATGCGACCGGGTGTGTTCACAGATGTCTATTTTAGGTCCACTGAACCGACTCTACCTGTTTTGCCGTTCTGAGACGAGAAGCAGCTCGTCCCCTGACATCTCTGCTTCAACAGGACGAGAGGCAGAGGTGTGAAGTGGAGAGACCAATCTCACGCTTAATTAATGATGGCTCCGTGGGGAGGGACATGCACCGACATGACAAACACCTTTCATTTTCTTTTTATTCTCGCTTACTACCGCTGTCGTGTTTGGTTGTTTTGTGGGACACCTGGGTTCTTACCAGGAAAAAAAGCACCAATTTGACATTTTCAACAGCTTTTTATTGGCTTTGTGCGTTTGTTTTTTTTTTTTTGTGGTTTTTAACTGGACAGGTTATTTTCATACAAACTTGTTGACTTTTGTTTTGAAGGAAGTGCATCAGCGTAGATTTTTTGAACCAAGTATATTTTTAAATTGAACTTTTCTATCATTTTCTAATATTCATAATTTCACACTTGGAGCTTAAAGTTTCAGTAATTCCTTGTCGTATATTTGTTGCTACGAATTCATCTCCATCTGTGTTTGAAACCAAACTTTGGGTAAATTATTCTTAAGATTACAATGTTACGCGATCTCACACGCTGCTATGCAGAAACTCTGTCTATGCTAATGAATACTCACTCACATTGGTGAACCTTACGCTTTGAGTGGCTCTAACTGAAAGCAGCACGACCTAGTCCATGATTAATCCAACTAGTAATTATTTTTGCCACTTTCCGGCGTTTACAGACTGTGTGCTAAGCTTTAAACTTTCATCCTCAGACTGTCAGGGTAATGTTTTGCAAAACACACTTCGTTTTTTGGAAAATCATTGAATTTTTGATTTCATTCAACTTTTAAGTTTTTTATTTTTTGAAAGTTAGAGTTTATACATATACAATCTACACCCAGATATCAAGTAACTAAATTATTATAGCTTGACGTACATTAGATTTTAAGTAAACAAAACCGATTGTCTGACTCACTTGAAGAAAGCATTCGATTCCCAGCAGGTTCTTTTTGAAGACATGCATTTTGGGGGGGAAACGCATATTTTCTCTTTAATCTTTCCTACAAATAAACAAACGAATCCCTCTTTCAGTCGATTTAGATGTGCATGCATTCGGTTTGTTTATCAGCTGCGCAGCTACAGGAGCGATTTTAAATGGTTTTTACTATGTCCTCTTTGTTTCTTCTTGACTAAATAATCTCAGACCTGACACTGAATATGTCAGCGAACTACTTTTCCTTCTTCATGTTTGCCGGCTGCTTTGTTGTCAAAATCTCAGTGTCTTCTGAAGATTCATCTTTCTGTGCTTTATCCATTTAGAATTGAGAACATTTTCTTTGATCATGTTCTGTAAACAAGGGTGACAAATGCAGTTTAAGCTCCCTACAGGCACTCCTTTTGAACCGTGTATTGTTTAGTTATGCCTGCCCACACTGCTACTTTTTGACACTTACGATGTATACTTAATACTTTACTGTAGATTAATCTATTTTATTACCTTGTTTTGTAGCATTTCACTGAACTAGCAAGACAAGAAAATTATGTTTACTTAAGTATTAATCCTACCAGCTAACTAGCTTGCAAGCTAACAAGTTAGCAAACTAGCGAAAGAAAAAAAAGAAAGAAAGAGACAGAAAGGGATTAGCTCTGTTAGCTTTACAAAATGAGGCAGTTCTAGTTGTCTTGAGAGGCTTTTTGAGGAAATTTACAAAAATGGTATGTAAAACAAATTCAAAAGTGTGACTCTAAGGGGAGCAGCTAATTGTTCCAAGAGACGATTTCTTCACATTAGCAATGTTGCTTTAAAAAACATTAATCTTATTTCAGCAAGTCTGACACTACTGGGAGACAGAAAGATGTGAGTTTTCCAGACTTTTAAAGCTTATCATTCACATGTCAAAAGGGCTACTTGACTACCAGCGTTTACAAAAGCTAAATATGCTGCTAACAACCAACATAACGCTAATGTGATACTGCCCTCACCTGACACATTTTCACACGTTGACGTGAATTTTTCTATTCATGTAGGACTTTTTGTTAAAAATAAAAAAACATTCAATGAGAGTAGGAATAAATTCTCCCTTTTCACTCCAGTTGATGGCTGATACAAATTTCTCTTCAACAGGTTCTCGTCACTTGTAACCTTGAAGGCTGAAAAGTTTCTATTCCAAAAGTACAAAACACACTTAAAAAAAGCAAACAAAAACAAAGTGAATAAACTACAGCAGGTATTCCTTTTCAAGTGGCTCTAAAAGCTCTCCAGATAAACTGATTTTGGAGCGAATGCACTGAAGCACTTTTCCTTTATTTTAACACTGGCCGATTTGACGTGGATAGTCAAACTGGGAATACTAATTTATTCTGCGCACTGCATCATGGGAGATCAGCGTCTCCTGTCCGCAATTAACTCGCGGCGCTCACGTGAGATGTTTGGGGACAATTAGAACGGGAGGGCTGCAATCTAGAGTACCGTGGGGGGAAAGTGGCGAGGGAGAGACACCGCAAAGTGATTTGCATGTTTGCCATGTTAAAGAAATTGCTCGCGTCCATCATCTTCAGCTGGTCCCCTTTTGCTCAGGAGATAAAGAATGAGAAGCAAATTGTTTGTTGTATAATTGGGATTTTATCTTACTTTTTTGCTCAGGCTTGGATACATTTTCAATGATAAATTTTTGTTGAATCAGTAAGGATTAGTCTATTTCTGAGTTCTATTTCAGTATGTTTATGGTGTTTTTATCACTAAAGAATATATATATGGTTCTTTGGGTACTTTGGCTGACAGTAATGTAGATTTGTACAGTGCTTTTATAGAAATTAGACTAATACAGTAATAAATGTGTTTCAGTGAAATGCATAGGATTTTCACAACAGAATGATTTTGTTCAAATAAGGAATAGTCCCTTTGTCACTCTTTTTTTGATTATTTTAATTTCTCTCTGTTTTCGTCATCTTTTTCTTTCTCTTCAATGAATATTGAAAATTCAATTTAGGAAAATTTATAGACTCTTATTCCTTCTTTCATTCTTCCTTTGTGTATAAATAGTATAAATCAATTAAGTTGCTAAAAATATATATCCATTTGGTATTTAAAAACTTTTGCTTCTCTTGACACATTTTATTTGGAAGAAACAAAAGCAAAAATCATAATAAACCAAACTTAAGTTACACACAAGTTAATGTGTTTTCTCTAGATTTTAAACTGGCACAAATACATACATGATTGTGAAAATTACACCTGGTTTTCAAGAGAAAAAATGTTGTGAATTGGTATTTTGACCCGTGTACACACACAACAACATGGCGGTGGTAGCATCATGCTGGTCTTCCGCTGGGATTGAGAACCGGGTCATTGCTGATGGATCTAAGTGTTGGAGAAAACTGGAAGCAAACCTGTTGGATGGTGAAAAACTTTGACATTTAGTGTACACTCAAAGTTACAGTGGTTTAGGGCAAACCATGTTCTTGTTATAGAATCAAAGTTGATATTTTAGTCCAAGTGAGAATTAGTAGCAAGTCATAGAGATTGATTTTCACAGCCAAACGATTTGACTGAGGTACTTTGCAAAGAAAAATGACAAAGAAGGTACATTTTAAGAGGTGCAGGAGTAGCAGTAAAAAGTGGTTCTACAAAGTAATGACTCAGGTGGGCTAAATATATATGCCTGTCACAAAATTTCAGAACTGCTTCAGAAGAAGAAAATGGAAGATTACGGATCATTTCTTTTCTTATTTTCACTTGTCCGCTGCTTTGTGCCAATCTGTTACATAATATCCAGATAAAATGCACTGAGGTTTGTGTCTGAACGGTTATAAACTGTGGAAAAGTGAAAAAGGTATGAAAACTTTTGTAAAACGTTTGTTAAGTCACTGTGGAAAGTGACTGAATAGTCTAAAAGAAGGTCAAATTTCAAACTTATGCAGCATTTTTATAACAACACAGTTATTCGATTGCGCTACAAGATGGCACTATGTGCCTGGAAAAAACATAACGCCGCCCCTTTAAGCATTACATCCTTTAGTTTTCGTTAAGCTTGAATGTAGCCCATCCCATTAGGATACATGATGGTCACTTATTTATTCTTCACCTTAGTGAGGGTTGCATCATGCTGCGCCTCCACATGTATGGGAATATTTGATGTGTTCCTAATCACACAGGGAGATATCGCCTCCTACTTTTGGTCACCTTTTCTGCACTGTTGTGCTCAGCTTCCCTCACAACCACGCAACTAATTGCAGAAAGGTCAAACTAGAGAGCAGGTATTCCAAGAGAACCTATCTTCAACTTATTATCTTCTATTTATTTATTATTTTTTTTTTTTTGGTTGCCCCTGCCAGACACCTCTGCTTCAAGGGAGTTGTTGAAGATAAATGCTGTTGGTGGGCCGGTTGCTCAGTGTGTCCAATTAAGAGACAGCAGAGTGATGGTGAACCTTCTGGTGTGAGTGTAGCTCATTAAATGGGCTACACAACCCGTGCACAAAGACACACACACACGCACACCGAGAGTACCCTCAAGGATCTCCTAATCTCTCCAACACATACAGCTGAGTTATCATAAACGAGGCACATTTGTGCAAACACGTATCAAATAACAGTCAGCTCGGTTGCAGTCACATCTCCTCATGCTCCTGTCACAATATTCCACCTTTTCATTGTCACCCCCCCCCCCATCACCTCCACCAGCACCAACGTGACATGCTCATTCCAGGAGTTTCTCGATAGTCTTGCCTTCACTCTCTTCGGTTTGTATTCACCACCACGTTTGTAATTCCCTTTATGAATTTTTCATGCCACTCGGTGTGCAACAGAATATGTACATAGAGCTGTTTCCATTAGAATTCTCTGTGTGAGAGTGTTTGTAGATGTTTGCAATTTCATGTCAGTACATCATGTGTTTGCGTGCGTGTGTGTGTGTATTCGGGGCAGTTTGTCTCTGGGTGTGTTAGATAGCTCTGGGGTTTTTAGACAACGGGGGTTTGTGTAATGGATGTACCGTAACACACACCTGACTTACCCACCCACCCTTACATCCTCGCCTCACAACACAGCTTATCTAGATCCTTGAGGAAAGAAGATGGTGTGTGTTTGTGTGTAAGTGTGTAAGCCTGTCACGTCAGCCGGCGCCGCGGTGCAGAGGTTCACCTCCAGAGATGGTCTGACTGGTTACCAAACAATATCTCTGTCCAACTGCAAACCCAAACCCAGGAGAACCTGACACTTCTGGTTTACAAAACAAACATCATCATGACTAAACTGGGTTTTCTTTTATTATTTCTTCGATAAATTTTTAATGTGGTGGATGACTTGAAAGTCACACCATGTCAGCACAAACCAAAGCAAAGTAGTCTATAAAGTAAACATAAGAAATTCATCTGATGTTGAAGCATTTAGGCTCACTTCACACCTGACCTGTTTCCTCTGCGTTAATCAAACTCTAGTTCGTTTGCCTTGTTTAAATGCATATGTGAACACCAAGTGGACTGGAAACTGCTCCAAAAGCTGTAAGAGGACTATAGTGTGTGGCATTCTGGGTAAATAAAACCAAAACAAACATGGAAACCTTTGATTTCTCTTGTGTCTTTTCCAAAGAAACTGGCGGGTCTTTCCCAAAGACATAAGAGAAATCCTCCAAGTGCAACATCTGACTCTGCTCCATTTTTGCTTACATTTTGCAAAGACGGGAGTTTGGACCCAATGGGATGTTTGGAAGTTGAGCTCAGTGTCTTCAGAGGTTTTCATGTTGTTTCCTTCAGGGGTTCTTGTTTGCAGCGCCAACACAAGTTTTCCAAAAGAGTCTGGATTGTTTTGACACAGTGCGTTGTAGAAATGAACCAACTGATAATGTAAGAAATGTTGCAATTCTGATCCCCAGTCAAACCGAGTCTATTGGACTGGAGTGTCTTTCACTAGAACTAAGGGGCCTAACTCAAGTCCTGAAAAACAGCCCTACACTTTGGAGAATATCTCAACTTCTGTAGGTCTAAGTGTTACAATGCTCTAAGTGTCTTCAACATGCATAAAGACTTTCCTACTCTATTCAACACACCTCTGTAGCCATGTTCAATACTCAGTTCCTGTGCCGTTATTACAGATAACTTCATTACTGAACTGATATGCTGGGATTTCTTTATATTTATGGATTACTTGCACCATAACGACACACGATATAAATTCATATCAAGAGCTCCGTTCAAAATACATTTTACAGAGGAAGAACATTGGCATGCCAATCTTTAGAAGAACATATTTGCAATCAGAATATTTCAGATTTCTTCTAATTAATCATAGCCGAAACAAATCGAGGAGTAAAAACATCTCTGATGCTATTCAAAGCTTCACAGGTCCCATTTTGTCTCTTCTTCTCACACTACAGATGTCATCTCCCCCCACCACCCCGTCTTCCCCACCAGACTCGAGCCTGTAGACTTTGCATGGATTATCAAAGTGGAACAGTTGGTATTACATTCTGTGCCAAGCCATTTTAAAGAGTTGTGAGGTTGCTGCGAGATCCCGTACACTCATGGTGTTTAATTAACTTTTTTTTTTTTTTTTTTTCCAGTGCAACGATTCTGGGAACAAAACTATTACAAAAGTTTAAGTGCTGCTGCCAACAGTTTTTTTTTTTTTTCTTTCCACTTGACACTTTGTAAGTTTGTTTATGTAAGACTAGGAGAGCTACAGATTTCTTGTTTGTTCGGAGCAAAGACCTGTTCAGATAAAGCGGGCCGTTCTACAGCGACCTGCAAAGTACTCAGACCATTTGAACAGCTCAAAAACTTTGGTGCTTAGATGTACGAAGCTTTTGGTGCTATAATGACCTTAAAATTATTAACAGCTGTATTTTAATGGAGTCTGCCAAACAGAATCCAATTGAAATACAGGAATGTTTTCAATTGTAGTGGGAACAAAATGTGAACGAAGTTCCACATGTATGAATGCAAAGTCAATTTAAATCTTCTTAGTCCAAATCCTGACTTGTGTGTGTGAGCCTAATATCCAGAACCAGCAACAGCATAACTAAAGCATTTAATTAGATATCATACACAGCCTCACCTGCTCCACAGACATTGTTGCTTCTGTTTCATTGCTTGACTAATTTTTCTTGATGTTTCTGCCCGCAGAGAGTTGCTACCAACTCCATACCAACTTGTTGCTTGTAATAGTGAACAGTGAAGAATAATTGAAAAGATTTGTGTTTGTGTGTTCAAGCATGAAGGGGATCCCTCAAACTGCTCGCCACATTTTAAGTCGTCTCTCCGCCTGTTAGTGATTATGCTTCAACATTCATGTTCTAAAAAGAGACTAAATCGAATGCTTAATTTGGCCGGCGCTCATTAGGAACCCCAGCCAATCGGTTCTCCTTCTTAATATTAATATGCAACACGTTCTGCTGTCGGCATCAACAGCGCCCACATTGATTTTTACATTACAGCTAGAAGTCATATTAATGTTTGATTGTCACAAATACAAAAGTTTAGAAAAGAAAAGGTTTGAACAGCGAGAGGAATGTGTGTTCCACGAGGAGAAAAAGCCTCGTCCGGTTTTAAACATTTCCAATAGGAAGCCAGCAGACCTCCCTGAATCTGCTGCTACACATTGACTGATTTACAATTAGTGACATGGAAATGGAAGAAAAAGGGAAAAAAGTGAATCTATGAAATACCTTGGAGTGGTGTAGTTGGTAACATTGTGTCACAATTGTCAGTCCAAGTCTGTTTGATGGGAAATGGCAACAAGGAAACTGATAATGTCTCCTTATTAGTCACAGGATCCCACTTTATCTACTTATCAAATAGATAAATTTTTAATAACCAGAATAGGATAGAATGAAAATAATAATTTCTTCTTCCTCGGTGGGGAAATTTTCTGTGCTTGTTTTGGGTTTCAAGATGCATTTATATGGATTATTGATTGATGTTTAGATGTTTATGGTAAATTGACATGTGAGAGAAAGGACAGACTACTGTATGTTTTTTTTTTCCATCAATCTACTTGTTTTCACTCAAAATATTTATGTTCATTTTAAAATGTAAATAAATAAAATAGATATCACTTTTACAAAATGTGGGAACTGCTTTGATGTAAATGTACATTTTATTCAGTTGAATTGTAATTTAACTGAATTGCTAAATTTAGTTATCAAAATTGCACTTTCACTCCACACAGTCTTTTTAATGATTTCTTTGAAAGGTTTAGACATTTAATGTCTGCCACTAATGTGAGCAGTTAAAGTTAAATTACTAGGTTCAGCTAAAACTGAGGCTTTTGTCTTTAAAATTTCTGAACTATTCCTTTAAAATGAAGTTTCAAACTCATTTGTGATTCACTTTCTGAACTTGTGTGATTATTGCCGAAGCAAAACTCACCGGAGGGCAACTGGAGCACAGAATGAAAGGAACATTTAAAGATGTGACGATAATTAAGCTGTTTGCCGAGAAAATTCACAACGATTGAATTCCTGGAGGAAAACAAAAATGTTTTTACTTCTGTGGAAAATGTTTGCGGTGGACAACAGTGAAGACAATACATAGTGCTGAACATAAAAGAAAAAGCACATGAAGCAGTAAATGACAAGTAAATCTACAGCTTATTTAGTTGGTAGCTGGTTCCCACCGCCATCACTGATGTTTCTGCAGAGACTCGCTCCGCGCTTCGTCAGCGGAAATTAAAAGTACAAATCATCGACGTGTGGAATTTAAACTTTTTCCATAAATCCGAGCCGGATCCCGCCGATCTGCTGGCTCCAGCTCTCTAAAACGCACACAGCCTCCGTTTCATAACCCGCATCTCAAGAGAACAGCTCCCACCAATTCACAACGAAAACACAGATGTTCAAAAGAGATCTGTGATGCAGCACCGACCCGCCTGGAACAAACAAGTCCAATAAATCGCAGCGCGTAAATGTGTAGATGTGCTACAGTTTATCTTTGTTTTTTGGGGGGGATGGGTTTCTATCCAGAATGTTTGCAGGTGCGTTGCTGTAAACGACGCCTCTGCACAGCGCTCCCTGGTGATCACATTAAAAGTGAACCGAGCCCAGAATGAGCGACTGGAATTAATTGTCAGGGATTGTGATGACCGCTCTGCTTAGACCCCGCCAAGTGTCGGCATGGCTTCTGGGACATGACGAGATTCCACGCTCACGTGACGGATGCTCTCCGCCGCTTTTCGAAAATCCATTATTGAATAGCGAAGACGTTTAAAAAAGGCAGATCAATCAGAAAAGAAACGGATTCCTAAAATGTACAAGAAAAAAATCAAAACAGGCACATGTGGTGCTTGAGATGGTTTTTGTTCGCTTCGACTATTTTGTTTTCTGTCACGTTGCAACTGAAAATGTCAGAGTAACTCGTGATTTTGAGACTAAAATAAAAAAAAACAAAAGTGAATAATTGCTTGTTTTTTGAATATGTACAAAAAATACAGCAAAATTGATTGTTTTACATATTCAAAGGAGAGGGTAGAAGCATAAAGTTGATATTTCCACTACTTATCCAACTACATAATCTTACATTTATTACACGCATAGTCATATAACAACTAAACCCATAATGAATAGTTAACACATGAATATATATAGTAAGTAATTTAATCTTAATTACAGTGAATGAACAATCACTTCAAAACAAGGCAATTCTGTTTGAAAGTTTTCTGGAGGCTACAAAAAACTTCAAAAAAAATAATGGGCAAATGTAGTCACAATAAAAGATGGCTTTACAAAATATTAGGGCTGAAGCAATTAATCAAATCAACCATGACTAATCGGTCTTTGAAATGATCGTCAACTATTTTAGTAATCGATTAATCGTTAACTCGGCTATTCAGACTCAAAAAATGCCATTTCCTGAAAAAAAAAACATATTCATAGCAGTAATTAGGCCAAAATTGTACAAAAACATATACATTTTACATTTAGCATAAAAAAAAAATCTTTGTAAATATTTTTCATGCAAAACTCCTCAGGTGGCATAGTTCTAGCTTCCCCAGTTTCGATTTACTAAAGGAAAGCTTTGTTGTTTAGGCAATATTTTTTAAAGTATGTAATTTAATTAGTTGTTCATTTGTGTCTTTTAATGTATTTCTAATATTGTATAAAAACAGGCATAAGGGGTTTGTGGAAAATCTGTAGAATGTGCCATTTTTTTTATCCAGTTAATCGATTAATCGCTAGAATCAATTAATAAAATAATCATTAGGTGCAACAATACAAAGTATTAACTCAGGAATATTAAACAGTATCAGCGATACAGTTTAGAAATATACAATATGCAGACTGTATTTATAAAAACTAATTCATAATTGAGTCCTTTATCTGTTGGTCCGTCGCACAAACTAGCTTGACCTTGTGACTTGACAGTATCTGACGAAGCGTCCAGACGTGAATACCTTTTCAAAACTGCTGTGGTCACACCGCAAGAACAAGCATACTTTGTTGCTACCTGCTAACCCTGCCACTGCTTTAAGTTGAGAGAAATTTTCAATTTTCTCAGGCACAGGATCCGTCCCCTCTTCCTCCCTCACCCACGTTCTGCTCTCATCTTCTGCCCCGGTCACAGCGCTTAGCAAACCTTAGCATCCAATCCGCACGAGTCCCTCTCCTCCTCTTTGAAGACAGAACTACAAAACGGTAACACAATCCATAACGGGGGGACCTGTAATCGCTGCTCCCAATTCCACCCGAGGACGGCCTGACACGCAGGAGAAGACATTCCCTCTCATGTTCCGACGCCTGTTCATGTGACCGCGCCGCGCGTGTTTGTGTATGTACTCGGCGTACCGGGCCTTCTTTGATGACCTTGTACGCAGTGGCATGGGGGTGATTAAGGATCAGGGCCAAAGACCATTTCCTTTTCCGTCAGAAGATGAATGACCCTGCTTGGAAGTGGCTGCCTGTGGCCTGAGGGCAATTAGACGTCGCTGTGAAGCACCGGCCCTCGCTGCTCCGAGTACAAAGGCTGGTCCTTGAGAAACAGAGAAATGCTCTGTACATAACCCATTCTGCCGAAACCAACCTGCTGATGGCTGGATAAATTAAATGCATTTTCATTTTCTTTTCTTTTTTTCCCCCCCAGCTGTTCCCCCTCCACTCACCCACTCCATAAACCTGAGTAGAAAAAAGGAAATGTGCTGACTACAGGGGGCTGCTAAGAAAAGGCCCACCATGGTTGCTCATTCCAAATATCAATACTTGATCTTGGGAGTCGTTTAGCATATGGTTTTGGCACAACAAGTTGGTGCTGGAGCTCATTTTGTCGTAATTTATTCAGTAAATCGAGGGTCCGCGGGGCTCCCAGCCTTCGCACACAGGTTCTTTTGTTGGCTTGCCTCTTCAGGCAGGGTTGCTACTAATAAAAAATTACACCTCATGATAACACATTTGATTATAATCACTGCTACGGGTTATTTTTACCATGCCTCTGTGCTGTTGTTCCATTTTTTTTTTCCATTTCCAGATAAAGGATCTTATCTGTCACAGAGCGAGAACAAGAGCAAAAAGAGTAGTGCCATCCCATTGATAGGGATATGGCCTGGTGCCATTGATTCCCCTTGTAATACAAGCCTCTCCCTTGTCGGCTTGTCAAAGCTCAGATCGGACATGATAACACGCGCATAGCAAAGCCGTCAATAGAAAGGCTAAGCTTTCGCCGCTGAGATGATTGTCCTATTTTGGTGTTGGGGCCGACGAAGAGAGGCGAAACGAACGGGAGAGATAGCGAGAAGTAAAGGATAAGAGACTTCACATCTCTGTCACTTTATTTATTTTTTATGCTCAGCTCGAACAAAAGGGTTCTGCTTGAAAATGTGCACAGTAAAAATGGATTTTTAAGGGATGTTACGTTTTAGTTTTTAAATTATTTGAACTTTAAACAATAATTTTAAGGTTGTTTGTGAATGCAAAGAAGCAGTTAATAACAAACCCTACTTCAACCTTTTGAATATAACTGAACTAAAGGTTTTAGTCAACCAATTAGCATCACTGGTTGTGTGCAGCGTCTAGCAGAGAACTGTAAAGCTAACAGTATTTATATATGCGTTATGAATGAATTTACAAAGTAAAAATTAAGAGCTGTTAAGACTTGAGAAAGATGCTGTGTTGGAGCAAGAACTGAAATGTAATTAGATATCAAGCTAGATTAGCGATAGTGCTAATGCTAGTTTAGAGATTACCAGAAAATGAAACAATGTAGCGACTCTCTCAATGACTGAAGTGAGGGATAAAAAAGCCGCTGAAGTTAAAAATATCTCAACCTGAGAACAGAGCTGTGACATCTGTCCAATCAGAATCAGGCTAACCAAATCCATGTTTGTGTTTTTTGAACTGGTCACTCTGGTCTGCGAGCTAATCACGACTTTTAGAAACCTTAACTTGTTTTTGTTACTGATTTTGATTTGTGAGTCACGTGACAAGCTGCCTCACTAATTATTGATACTCAGCTGCTAAAGAAGCCTAAATACTGCTGGCAGAAAATAATCTTCGTAATTAGGAATTTTACAAATTTAGTAACATGTATCCCCAAAATTGCTTGGAATGTTTAAAAAAAATGAACATATAAAACAGTTGGTTTATTGGTGACTTATAGCTGTTCAATTTGCATATTTTTCAGTGAAAATTATTGATTAAAATCAACCCAAATAAAATGTCTACAAATTTTGACATTAGTTTTATTGCTTTGATTCTAACAGTTCTTTTGACTTAGGAACATTAAACTGCTTTCCTCTTTCACTTCCTGCTCTTGGCGTCTCCTCGCTGGACATCTCGGGCTGCTCACCGGCGGGACGGCGTGTTGGGGAAATTGGATTTGTTTGGGTTTGTTCCCATCAGTGAAAACAGAATCCGCTCCGGGCCTCCAGCACCCCGGCGTTGTAAATAAACCAAACCGGGTTTGATGGCGAGGCTGTAATATGGATCTATTACAGTTGTCCTCCAAAGGCTTCGTTTCCCCCTCCAGCCTCCTGAACCCCGCGGGGGCATAAAAACACATGAAGGTCATTTGTTATGATAAGGCCGCCGTACATCTCTGCGACTCAGTGTGGCTCGCTGGAGCATGTGCGGCCCGGAGTCTCTCGGAGACGCGGCTCCGTTCGCACTCACATTTCATGTCGTGTTTGTAACCCTGGGGGTGGAGGGAGTTTCAGCCTCTACGCTGCTCCCACTGACCCAGAGGAGGGGAGGAATATGGATGACGGTCGAGTACATTATGTCTCTCTTTCCCTCTCGGCCGTCGCGCCGATGTTAGCTTTGAAGTGGCCGATCAAATCACTGTCACGCTTAGCCGCAGATGAAGCAGCTGCTCTTGTCGCTGTCCGTGCGTTTGATGAGGATTGTTCCAACTTGAAACGTTTCTTGTCTAATTGGAGCGACCCCGGCGACTCGGCTGTCAAGTGCTATGATAGCTTAGGAATAGCAGCGGTCATTAGCTCCCACCGCGCTACTTTTCTCATGAGTCTTTTTGTTGCTGATACGTCTCCATTCTGTCTTTGGCCCGCGGGCAGAAACCCAACAGTCTGATATGTGGTTTGAATGCAGCGGTTTACTCCTCAGTAGCTTTCTGAGCAGGTGCTGCAGTCACATGGCAGCCGCCGGATTTCTTCCCCAGTACCGATTTATTATTAGGCAGCGCCTCCGCGAGAAAGATGGTGCCGATGCACTTTCTGTTTCCGCAGACCTAGTTTTAGACACACCGCCTCGGTGTGGAAGACAAAGGGATGAAAATAATTAGATTCACAGGTCTCCTTTTTTCAAAACCAAGCTGTGTGTGTGTGTGATCTGCGGGAACTCTTTAAACCTGTGAAAAGTGTGACTTCTTTGGGGCTTTATTTGCTTTTGGAAGGAATTCATCAGACACCTGCTCCGTTTTGCTGCTTGACAGAGCAGAGTGTGGCAGCGCTGCTCAAGCTGATGCTAATACGGGGAGATTTTTTTCCTCTCCTAATGTGCCGAAATGAAAGCGTAAATCCGTGTTTTTTGCAGCTTCTCTGCTTGCTTAAAGTGTTCTGCCCGTCCATTTCCGGGAAACGATTCCCTCTTGATGGGGAATCAAGAGGGAATCTCTTGATTATCTCCTCCTCAAGTGGAGGAGATAAGACTTCTGCACCGTACTTACTTTATTTCCTCATGGGTTAAACTATCTCCTCCTCTATTTACACAATAAAAAGCAGATTAACACAACGTTATATCGTAAATCCTCATTTGGTTTCCCCTGTGCTGTATGTATTGAGCTACAGAAGCCCAATTTAACCCATCAAGAAAATAATTCTAGCCCGTGTCGGGTTTAGGCCGTCTTCCCATCAACTCTGAACATGCAGAGTGTGATGCTGCCACCACCATGTTTCCTAACCCTTTGTAACGTCAGTCAAAATGTTTGACTTAATCCCGACCACAGTAGCGACGTAGCTTCCAGCTGGTCAGAGGCAGACCGTTTATAGCTCAGCCTGATGCCCAGTAGTCGGTGAAGAACTCATGACTAAACAGCTTCAGCAGAGTCAAAAGCACTCCTGCACCAACACCGATTCCCCGTTTTGACTGAGTCTGGTCCATCAGTTGTGAAGTGAAAGCTGTGGCTTTTTAAGGAGGCTGTCCATCTCCATTGATCGCCGGCGTGATCCTGTTGGATGTTGTGCTGAAGTGGTCAGAGGTAAATGCTGTTTTAATGAAGTCCGCCTATTGATTTGTCTTTCCTGTTTGTGGAATTTGAGTCGACTGAAAGCTGGGTAAACAAGAAAATCAGACATTATGCACGTACTGTTGTTTGACAGTTTGTTTTTTGTTTTGTTTTGGGCATGTGCACTGACTGATGGCACCTTTTGAATTTCGTTGTTCTTGTGACAATGACAATAAAGATTTTATCTCTATCTCTTTTTCTTTGTCCTGTGTTAAAGTCATCATGTATAATTTGCTTGAAGTAGAGCAAACTTGCATGTGAAAGGAAATCCTGCCAAACAGACTCTTAAAAATGATGATTGTGAAATTTGCAGAGAATAATTGCATAAAAAAAAATAAAGCAGACATATTGCTGCCAAAACGCACACCACGCCGTGCTAAAGAGATTTAGACGGAGAATTGGATTTCCCCAGCTATGAAATCAGTTTTGTGGTCCCGTTGGCCAACCGCATCATCATGCTACACCGCTGCACATTCGGATACCTTTTTTTGCGCATGTGCAGCATTAAGCATCTTGGGTCAGCGTGAGCCGCACTGGTCACTTTAACGGACCTGCCTTCGCTCACAGACGGAGAATTGGCACTGAAAGCCTTTTTCATACGGACCGCTTCAATCCAGACACGCGAGATGCATCTCGTGTTGGTAAAAAAATTTATAATAATTAATCGAGCGTGAACGCAGTGCATCTCCAAATGTCAAACATCACACTTCAAAAGCTCTCTCCAATTTCTCTGAGTGGACTCAGAGTCATCCAGATGAGAGGGTCTCTTGCTTTGAGTTAGCGGAAGGCTTCAGACTCTGCCATTTATGTGCAACCTCCACCATGCGGTAATGCCTTTTCAGTTGCAGGAAGCAGCTTTGGCTTCTAGCAACGAGTCACGAGAGCGAAGATTATAAAATGTGTGACAAGGCCTGCCTCGAAGCTAAGCAGTTACACTGATCTGCCTGCCAGACATCTTCTTAAACGCAGTCCAAGCTCGATCTCTTCTGACGCTAATGTGACTAAGCCCTTCTCTAGTCATACAACCGATCACATGACAGCACCTCGCAAAAGTGTTTATACTGCTTGAACTTTTCCAGGTTTTGTCATGTTACAAACACAAATTTGTGTGTGTCTTATTGGGATTTTATGGGATAGAAATGTTTTTTCGGTGTGTCCCCTAGTAGGAGTCTATCATGTGTGGCATCCATTTCTATTCGGTTCCCCTGAGTCGGTGTTTTGTACGACTGCCGTCTGCTTCAATCAGAGCAGTTGAAGAATCCATCACTGGATTCCATTATACAATTGAAAATGACCAAAAAATTTGTGTAAAACTTAAATTGTGAAATAAAAAATGTGACATTTCAAAAACTTGATAGTTAAAATGTCTAAGTTGCTTAAAATTTGAATAGCGTTTCTATAATGAAGTGTGTAGAAGTTGTAAGCTGTCAAACAAGCACAAGGGTTTTAGAGATTTTTCAGGCTTTTCACTAATTTCAATGGGGCAAAAATTTTTAAATAAGTTAATATATGTCTCTACCAGCTTTGTAAGTATTATGTAGAGCTGTATCAAGGCACACTTTGAGCTGAACTGTTGCTGAAAATGTGCTACATAAAGAAAATTACTTTATCTTACCTTACATTCATACTTTGACCCATTCAATGATTTTTTACAGTGTATCCTGTGTGTTCCAGTAGAGTACATGACTATTGATCTGAAATAGCTATTCACTCACATGATTAAGTAAAATAAATTCTCACACGACTCTGGCAGGAGGCCTTTTCCATCCTACGTAGTTCTGCTTGATTCACAGGCAGTCTGTTATTTCTCCCATTCACTTGGATTTCCTCAAGGAGAATTTCTACCGGGCCAATCAGCACGCAGAAGGAGAAGTTGTGAACGATGACGTTGATTTTTCTGAGCTGACTTATAATTGTAGTCTGCCTAGTTTTAGGATTGGCAGCAGAGGAAGTGAACCAATCCTTTCAGTCAGTGTCGGCCACATTTCCACTTCCTGAATTAACATTAACAGCCGCCTCGTTCAGCTTGGGACTTTCTTCTTTGCAACAGAGAATGGTTGTTTACAGTGCAGGATATTTCCTGCAAGGTTTACAGCAACAAAATGGCGCATTATATATATCAGGGAGAAATGTTAGCCATTGAGTAAAGTTTAAAACTCCCAAGAGTCCACATCTCCAGGAAGCAATTGTTTTCCCAATAGCCAAAGCTCCAGACCTTCTGGACGAAGCAAAACGTAGAACAACGAGCTGGTTTCTACCAAACTGTTTGCCGCACAAGGAGGTCTCTTTCTCCCCTGTTTTAGCTCCTTCCCCCAAAAATATAGAGAAGTTGGGGTGTTGTGGTGGTGCTGGTTAAGCACAACCCACATATGGAGGCCTTAATCCTCGAGGCGGCGGTCGCAAGTTCGATTCCCGGCCTGGCGACCTTTGCCACGTCTTCCCCTTCTCTCTTTCTTTCCTGTCAATTCACTATCAAATAAAGGCCACTAGAGCCAATAAAACCTTTAAAAAAATGTAAAGAAGCATTCATTGATTTAAGAAAATCCCAATAAATTGTGTTTGCTGTTGTACACTGACAAATTGTGGGAAAGTTACATGGCGGTGAATACGTGTTCCGAAACTTGTATGCTATGAATTCACAACATTGATCCTTCCTGCAAGCAGAAATCTCTGATCACCTGGTGCTGCACACCCCGTCTCTGTTTTCAAGACTAGCTTTAGGATTTGTTTTTTGTTTTTTTTAATACGGAGGCACAAGGCTAACGAAATGCAGCGCAGCCAACGATGTGAAAATGTTTCCTGAGCTGAGATGCCATCAGCTTCAGCTGCAGAGATGCGCAGCGTGAACGGACAACAGAGCATCAGTGTTCTTCGCTCCGTGTCATTTCTCTCTTTTTTTTCTTCTTCTGTCTTGCGCTGAGATGGTCTCGGGCTAGAATCGCTGGAGCAGACTTTGAAGTGGCTCGGGCGTTTCATCTCCCTCCGCGTGCGCCTGCCTCCCACATCTGCTGCCATCACAATAACAAGCAGTAGCTCGTTTTCTGCAATAAGCGAGACTTTTTACGCCCCTAATGTGGCTTCAATAAATAACGCCGTGTTTACGGAGGGGCCCGTATTTTACAGCAATTTGCTTCCTCCCCTCTTGCTTCGTCTTGCTGACGGAGTGCAGTACGTAACGCGGCGTATCATGAACGCCGACGTGCATGAACACATTTACAAACCCACTGCTACAGATGAATAGCCCGGCCCCATCATGTGTAATCTCAGCGCGCGTTAGGAATATTCTTTGAAAAATCTTTTTTTTTTCCTTCCCCCACCGCGCGGCACGAGGCCCAGCTTTCTATCGGGCCTGTTGACTACAGCGGAACAAGCACGGGGGCGCGTTTCATTAGTCTGTCAAACTCAATGATATTTAGAGCCCCACTCCCCTGGCCAGCGCTGGAAAACTCAATCAGCACTCTGATTTCATAACCCGGCTCGGTGACAGGGCTTATTTTATCGCCCCGCTGATTCATTCTAATAAATGCCGGCTGCCCAGCGCGCCGCCGCTGAAATACAGCCACTCCTCCCTCCTTCTGTCCTCCATGGGTCGACCCGAAAAAAAAAAAGAAGAGAAGAGAGGAGTGGGGATAAATCAGAAATGTGGGAACTGGAGGGTGTAGATAATCCATCGCTGGGCCAGGTGTAGCCAGCAAGTTTGCCCACTAACCCTAACACCCCCCCTCGTTCCCTCACACACATACACACCACTCCCTCCTACCTCCTTCCTGCAGCACAAATCAGCGGCTGGGGAAGCTGTTGATCTGTGCGGGCTCACTGGGTCCATTGATTGTGGACGACGGAGGAGGAGAGGGCCGATAAATAATCGGAGGCAGAGTGCGGAGGGTGAAGGAAAACAATTATCTGTGGAGGTGGAAAGCACATAAAGTGAAGAATGATAAACACTGTGAAATATGATTGACTCCAAGTGATATATTGGAGCTGAAGGACGGGCAGGGAGGTCTGTGAGCGCCGAGATATCCTTGGGAGGGAGCGGCCGCTCCAGGTCCAACCGCATCCTGCTGCACGCGTTTCAGAAACTCTTGAAGAGTTTTGTTTTGAGGGGTTTTTTTAGAAACAGTTGCTTGATTTGCAAATTATTTTGCAGGTACAACTCAGGGAATTTACTACGATGGGGTCCCACAGGACCCGGTTCTTGGCTTCCTGTTGTTTTCTCTATATTCAACTCAACTTTTCAATTCTATGTTGATGATACTGTCATTTACAGCTCTGCACGTTAACCACATCTGTCTTAGTCAAGTCCTAGATGATGCTCCACAAGGTTCAATTGTTGGCTTTTTATTTTCTTCATATATAAATGACCTAAGACTGAGCGATTCAAACTCACTTTTTTCACTCCTGTTTCTTTAGTCACTTCCTGCTCCTGTGGAAGTTTCCGGTCACCTCAAATATGCCGCTGTCACTTTACAACAGCAGCTTTGTAACTTAATACTTACTGTAAATGCTGGGAAACCCAATAACCAGTTTGATTCTTCTTCAAGAGAAGCTAAGTCTGCAATGTTTGGGAAACTTTTAGCAAGTTGTCTACTTTTAATACTATCTTAAATTAATGATGCTTGTTGTGTAAAGAGTAACTTTTTCACATGAAAAAGTTGAAGCTGCTATGATTTTATTTTAGAAAAAAAATTACCTTTTTCGTCTATAACCTTATTTTGAAGAATCAACCTTTTTATCTGTTATAATTAACACAATTTATCGTGTTAATCAATAAATTAAAGTAACCTTATTTTTACTCATTGGCCTTCAACCCAGCTGAGACTTAATTTTGCTTTTAGTGGCATTGATATTATCTGTTTAACTGTTTTATTGTGTTTTAAATTAAGTTTGTAATTCATTATTGTGTGCTTAGTTTTGCCACTTTATTTTTATGCTTTCTTTTATCTTATTTATCACTGACGTTCAACACCTTGTTTCAACTGTGGCGAGTGTGAAAACATCTTATCAGTAAAGTAGATGATAAAGTAGAATAATTAAAAGTTTATTTATTTCAACAATCTGTCTCAAAAGGCAAGTCTAATATTTTATAGTTTCATTACACGCAGAGGGATTCGGTACATTTTGCTTATCGTAGCTTACAGCTAATGAAACCCCCACATTTTCAGGCAGAAAACTAGAATATTTAATAATGTAGACATGTTATGCAACTGTTGTGTAATAGGTTCCACAATCATTGCTGCTGCTGCCATCATTGATACCTTCTGGGTAAACCTGAAAAAACAAATCACTGGAAAGAAGCTAATTGATCAAATTGCTGTATCAGTGCAGTATGTCAATGGAAAGTTGAGCGGAAGGAAAAAGTCTGCACAGGCAACAGTTTTAAGATTGTTATTCAAAGATTTCACAGCAAATCTGAATTTTGGGTTCACTAAGATTCATTAACAAAGATTCATTACAAATGTGCGCAAAACTTAAGACGATATTGCGCTAATGTAAAAAAAAAATTACGAACTAGAGGTGCTTCCGTTAAATAAAAAATGCTACTAAAAATCCCATGTGAATAAGTTTGTTTTTGCAATAAGTCATTAAAAAACATGCCACACAATCATCCACCAACCACTTCCTGTCTTTTTCCGCCAGTAATAACATCCAGTTGTTGATCACATGACTGGTAAGATGTGAAAAAAGTGTTTCCATTTTAGTTTTGGTAAATATGCTAATTACAAAAAGCTTCTTTCTCTCATCCCAATACAATAACTTGTTACTGGAAAACGTTCTTGTGTTCCCAATTTGTGCAATTTAACGTTCAACGCAGCTACTTTTTGAATTCAATTAGCAAAATAAACCAAAGATCTAAATAAAATCCATAAATATGTGTTTATGCGCTTTACTAGTTTGCTGTGTTCGGTTGAGATCAGAATCTCAATTCTGTTGAGATCCTGATCCCAACGGGATGAACCTGTTTAAATAACCGAACCAACGATCGGGTTTCGTTTCCCCGCAGACGACGGACGACATCGTCTCATCAGCCGAGTGCTCCAGCGACGACGAGGACCTGGAGGAGTGCGACTCGGGACATGCAGGTGGGATGAGTGTGTCGAGTTGTGCTTGCTCTGAGATCTGGTCTATTTCCTCCTTTGATTTCTTTGATTTGCCACCGAGGAGCTCCTCCTCTCAGCATCATGCCCTCCCCCTCCACCCCCCATGGGAGCTTCAAGTGTAACTTTGAAACAAACAAACAAAAAAAAAAAAGCAGCCCCCACACCACCACCCACAGTCTCACCCACCACAGTGAAGAAAAAGAAAAAACAGAAAACATTTATGCGGGGAGTTCTCCGCAGTTTTCAGAACTGTTTTTCGGAGATGCGTAAACGTAACACTCCCTCCCCCCAGCCACGAACATTTTAACGGTGAACATCGTCAGGAAACTGAAACAAGTTACACTGAGCTATGGGGGCCACTGGTCGCAGACATGACGCAGCGTTGATGCTAATTTTGTCTTCTCAGCACCGATTGAGAGCAAAACTTTACTGAACAAAGTGCGAAATTAGCATCAAGCCGCATGTCGCCTTGCATTGATGCTTCAAAATGTATCTGTCCCCCCGTGCCCCCCGTACATGGTTGAAACCCCCCTGCTGTGCGTGTGTTGCCTTTCTCTCCCGACAGAGGATACATTTTGAGATTCTTTCGAGAACAAAGATGCTTTCAGCCTTTTAGATACTGTGATATGTAGCAGACTAACTGCAACAGAGCCTCTTCCTTCCCCCTCTCCCCTTCTTCTTCTTCTTTCTCTTGTTTGTACCTCTGTTTCCTCGTCGGAGGCTTGCCTTACCTGAGACATTCTAATAGAGAACAGATATCCTCGAATTTCTGTGGGCACCGTCTCTCCCCCCCCTCACCCCTTTTTGCCTTTTACACCACAGAGACACACACACACACACACACAAGCACTCACAGGTATCACTTTGTGATCGCATCAAAGTGATAAGACTCTTAGTGGAGATTGAAAATAAAAACAGACCTGAAAATAAGCCCCCTCCCACACCCCAGATTCAAAAGGAGTGGTAATTTTGAGGCAACTTGGGTTTGGAGGACTTTTTGTCTTTTTTGTGAGGAAGCAGCTGTCAGTCACACTTTCAGCCCTGAGAGCAGCTGGCACGCATCCTAATAATGTGGTAAGAACCAGGAGACTGCGAGCCGTATTAAAACCGGCTCAGCGTTTGACAAGCTGCTCCCCTCGGGCCCTCAGGAAATCATTAACAGCTCAGGCTATTTGATTGCTTCACTGTCCTTCGAAATACCATCACCGCAGACTAATTGATGCCTCGCTAATCTGGCCAAACACGCCGAGCATATGTCCTCTTTTCTCTGCTAATAATATGGCCGAATTTAAACAATACCCCCCCAGTTTTCTGTGTAATGGTGCTATCACCTTTATTTATTTATTAGTCAAATTAGCTCATTTTTTTTCACTGAAACTCATTAATGTTTCAGAATTTAGTTGTTTTTTTTAAGACAAAGTAACTTCCTGTATCGACAGGCTTCAGCTAGCATGTGTTGCTGTATTCAATAGGAGATTATCTAACAGGAAACATCCATAGCACTGCTACCTTTCTAGATTTTGCCACATTTCAATTAAAACTGAAACGAGCAATCGGATTGATTATGACGAATCAATTACTGAAATAATCATTTACTAATTTAGTAATTGATTAATTGTTAACTAGAGTATACAGACTCAAAAAATGACAATTGTTGAAAGAACAACTCAATAAGAATAATAATGAAGTCAAAACTATTGAAGAAGTGTATACATTTTTTTATTTAAGTTGCAAAAAATCCTTCTTTGTAAATATTTTTTGCCCAAAGCAGTTTTAACTTCACCTGGTTTAAATTCTGTAAAAACTCTTAAGTGCCTTTTGCTATCCAGAAATAAATTGAGAGATTATCTCAACTCTGTGTTGACGTTGAGTCAAGGAGAAAAGGTTGGCTGAGTTTTTCACACGTTGTTGTTAGAAGTATTTTTTCGCTGCAGACAAAAAAATGCTGTTATCACATTCAGCCAAATAAAATGTTTATTTTCTTATTTAAAAAAAGGAATGGAATTATTTATTTGTATGTTTTAAATTATTTCTAATATTTATAAACAGGCTTAAATGAAGAAGCTGCAGAATGTGGCAAAAAAAAAAATCTTATTAATTGATTAATCATCAGAACAATTGATAGATTAATTGTTAATTAAAATAATTGTTATTGCAGCCCTGATTTCAACGTGTTTCATTGAGATTTTATGATGCAGCAACACAAAGTACTGCAGGCATGCAAGGCTGAAGGGAAACGAAACGTTGATTTCAAGTTTACTTTTGGAAAAATCTGAAAAGTGTGGCATGTTTTTATATTCAGCTCCCTTTGCTCTAACAAAATAAACAGCCTTCATAAGTCATTGAATTACTAAAGAATCCTCCTGTGTTTAATTTAATCTGGGTATAAATTCAGAGACTTGGCGTCAAATTGTATTTCATTTCGAAGGTTGTCGCAGAATCAATAAAACCTATTAACAAATAGTTAAATATTAAACATCTTTTTAAATTAATGTAATTTGGCAGTATGCAGAAAAAAGTCTTTGATAGATAGATAAAAACAATATTTAAACACACAACTGTTCACAGGTTCTCTATAGCCTAGAGGGCCACATTATTAGCTATGATGGGCCGGATTTGGCCCCCAGGCCTCCAGTTTGATGCTTGCCTTGGAGCAAGCATCAAGGTAGTCCATGTCATGGCCCCCCAAATTAGACTGGCAGCCATTATTATTTTTTAGAATAATTATAGAAAAAGATGAGATTTTATGATGAAGAAAATATACTAAAATGTACATTTAAAATATTAGATTAAATTCTTCAGTTTATGCTTTTTTTACCGTCTTTCTCCAATTTTCTGGGGCCTTTCTAGTGCCCTCTAGAGTTTTTGTTGGAGAACTGTAGTGAACAAACGGCGTCATAAAGAACAAGAATCAACCAACGTTAGGAAAATGTAAAACAGATTGAGGGTAGAAAATAACATCCCAAGCGTTTCTATATCTCACAGAGCGTTTTCTGAACAGAAAGGTAAACCTGCAGCTGAAATTGAAACACCATGAATCCACATCACTGTGAAGCATGGTGGTGGCAGCATCATGCTATGGGGATGCGTTTCCTCAGCAGGCACAGGAAAGCTGGTCAGAGTTGATTGGAAGAGTCACAGGGGCTGATTACAAAAACACGCCTCGTTTTTCAGATCTTATTCATATTTTTTATTTTCTTCCACTTCACAATAATTCACCACAAACTGTGAAGTTTGTGACTGAAATGTTGCAAAACCCCAAAAAAGCTCCAGCGGTGTGAATACGTTCACAAGAACACTGTAAAGTGTTTCTTTTCTTAAAATATCAAACCCAAGTGTTCTCAAAAGGTCAAAGTGCAAGCTTTCTTTCTTATCTCTGTAGAACACGGTACCCTCCCCTCATATAGTGGCAACATAGACACACCCATACCAACCGTGCATTCCACCATGTTGACACAGAAATTCATTCCCTCATTCCTCACTCCACCTCCAGCTGCATGACCTGCTGTCTGTTCTTTTCTGTCACATTGTTTTTGTTTGTTTTCTGTGATGCACATGCGAACATGAGCTGGGTTGGTTTAAGATTTGAACTTTTTTTTTTTTGGTGTGTTTGTTGTTAATCTTTGGGGGGTGCCAAGGTGGGTAGAGTGATGTGATATTTTTTATTATTATTTTATTTCATTCTTTTGTTTTTCGTGTTGTACTGATTTTGACATCATCAACATCGCCATCATCATCGTCATCGTCATCCGTCGACCATCCTCCAAGCAAGGCCAGAGCCGCTCCTCCCGTATTTTTGCCTCATCTCGTGCCGCATGAACTTTTGGTGGTTGGAAAAAAAAAAAACTAAACTAAACTCAAACTCCTCCCCTCGTCCCGCTTCCCCTCTCACTCCCCCATCATCAACTTTGTGCCGTGTGGCTCCGACAGAAACATCCCCTGACCTCATTTTCAGCACAACGTAGGGAAACGAACGGCAACAAAAATCTTTTCTTGCCATCATTTTCTGGTTTGTTTTGGGTCTTCGTGCCGACAACCCCACCCACACTGTCTTGAGAAAGTCGTGTGTGAAAGACTGACCTCCCCTCGTCCCCATTCCCCCAACCACGTACACCTTCTCTTCACCCTTTCTGAGTGTTAACCCCTTCCTTCCCCTCCATTCTGAGTCAGCCTCTCTGCATATACATGTCTGTTTGAATGCAGATGGCATAAAAAGACTTTTATTGCCACAAAGTATATCTGTTTTTCTATTCTATCTGTTGCTCCAAGTAGAAGGCATTTGTGGCATGCTTCGACCCGGACTAACTGCTGTCAGTACCTCCCCGCTCCGCCCTAATCGTCACCCCTTCTGCTTCTGCATGGAGATGATTGGCATCCATATTTTGTACTGCTGTCTTTCCGCCCATAAATTCCAGGCTAACTCCCCCACTCCCCCCCACCTGGCTTCGGCTACGTGTCAGTGTGCATGCTGGGGGCTGCGGCGGCAGCAGGTCCGAGCCTCGCCGACGTAACCCGCAGCATCCCGAGGCGTCTCATGTTGTGTGTTTTGCTCCGTCTGCCAAAACAGCCTGTCTTGTCTGCTCTTCGTCTTGTGCTCGTGTCGTCTGTTTATTTAAAAATAAAATCTGTTAAACCTAAACCTTTTGCCCCCGTACTTTACCCGCCCCACCGGGAGTTCCACATGAGAGAGAGAGCAAACAAGGACTGCATTGAAAGTCCTAGCAACATGTTAGAGGTGTCAAACTGTAATGAAATTATTGGAGAAAAATAAGTTTAGAGAAAAGAAAAAAAAGTCGATTCTGGTTTCGTTTTCCACTGATTAACTGCGTGGCGGCTCATTACCATGTAGTCAGAGCAATTTTGTGATTAATACATAACTGCATGATTGCAATTAATGCAAATGACTCACAAATCTACAAATAGAAACCCCTAATGTTTGATTGGTAGGTACAGAGCGCTTCAGTCTCTTTTAAATCTTTAATATTTAAAGATATTAATTTTGTTGTTGTTGTTTCAGCCCATAATAAGCACAACAAAAAAGAGGTTCTATTTACCACCTGCTCTGAAGAGATGAGGAGAGGGCGTGTTGACAACATTAATCAAGTCTTTATTGCTTTTGCATCAACAGTTTCCCGGGAGACAGCTCAGCAAAACTCCAGGAATTCCTAAAAGGATCAGAGCCGTCGTCACTGTTATTAGTTTCAATTCTGATTCGGCTTGTCAAAATGTCACGGCAACAGTAGACGCCGCGCCAGAAACTGAGACAGATTTTGGAATATGTAAAAGCAAGAAGTGAATGAGCTCCAACTTTTGAGTTTTAGTTATATTTTTGAGTCTAAACATGTTTATTCCTATGCTATCAATAAAGTGACAGACTAAATATGAAACCCGACCCGTTTAAAAGGAGTCAGTCATAGGAAATAGAAACTTGGCAAAGACACTTGGATGCTTCAAAAACGGCAAGTTTGAGCATCACTGTGGAAGCAGCTCTCTTTGTTTGGTAGTCTGGACCACATAGGAGAATCCCTGAAGCAGCAATTGTCAATCTGAGAAGGGTTATGCAGTCCTTTTTAAACTATTTAAAGTCCATGACTATAAAGAGGCATCAGGTGTAGGTGGAAAGTAGTTGCCAAAACATTAGACTGACAAAGTTCAGAAAAACTGAAACTCTACAAGCCTATGTTAGCATATTAAATGTGGAAGCTCATGACAGTGCAATCAAAAAAAGACTGAACAAGTATGGCATGTTGAGGGAGGGCTGCAAAAAGGAAGCACAATGTCAAAGGACAATGGTGGAAAGACATCAGCAATTGCCTTCAATAAGAAATAGTTGCTGTGCATCATAATCATTAGGTCACTTCTAAACCATTTGAAGTTCATCATGTTACAGAGAAACATTATCTACAAGTATGAACTATTTAAAACAGACACCAATCTCCCAACAAATGTAGATATAGCTCTGAAATGCTTTAGAATAATGTCCTTGTTTGGATTAAAGACCCTGACATACTTCTTCTAAAGTACTGAAATCGGTTCTCATTGATGTAGATCAGTAACAAAAATTGCGTCTTGTTGTTTGCATAGAGGCAGCCGCCTACCAAACTCAACACCAGACCAGCGTCCAACTATTTCCAGAGAGCTCTGTGTGGTTAGTCAGACATCATATTTCGCTTAAACTAGTCTGCTTCCGATGCTGATCCAGCTTTTTGTATCCATAGGAGATATTCATATTTTTTAGAAAAGTTAATTTGGCGCTTTGAGGAATTGTGTGCATTCGTATGATTCTTAACTGGATTCTTCTTTTTAGCTCCTAATTAAAACCAATATTTGATTCCTTATGAGCAATACAAGCAGCCCGGCTGTTCCGGACTCAGTCACTGACGCGCATCTTAGGAACAGCCAGCGTTTTTGTATGTAGCAACCCAATATGCCGTCTGTCAGGCTGGAACTTGTCAAGAGCTAGTAATGGGGGATAAAGTTTATCTAACATCAGCGACACTTCATTAGCTGTTCAATAATGTGGCCAAAGAAGCGTAAGTGTCCTCGCGAGTCCAGTATGAGCAGCTACAGGCAAATTGGTGGAAGTAGTGGCAGAGCTCATTTGCATTCGCCTGGTTCCATGCATATTAAATGAGGCAACAGGGTAGAGCTCCATCAAAGGCATTAAATGAAATGAAAAGATCATCTTTAGAGATGAAAAAGAAATGGAAATATGTCATTAGTGTGAGCACTGGTGATATTTTAGCTTGTCGATCAATTCCAACAAAATCCAGTGCTGATTTGTGATTGTGGTGTCGCCAAGGATGTGGCGTTCCGCCTAGATTGACTCAGTTTCTACTTCTTCCTGGCTCCCGTCTCAATATAAACATGCAGAAGTAGGTTGTTTTGCTCCTTTTTTTAAAACACATAGATGTAATGTTCCTCCAGGGGGACTCACTATCCGTGCGCAAGTCAAGCCCATCATTAAAGAGACAGTGTTTTTAACAAACAGGCCATAAATGGTCCTGCAGGCACCATTACCCTCACCCTTTGATCAAGTGGAACACGGATCAAACAGATGGAACACATAAATAAGAGTGATATAAGCATAAACGTCTCCTCATCTCGTCGGCTTTGGATGGGTAACATTTGGGGTCTATTACTCACACCACTGCTTAGACGGCAAGCCAAGGATCTTCCGATTACCGCCTGTGAAGAGTGAGAGCGAGGAGGTAGAGGATGAGGTATGATAGGGATGCATCAGTGGGTTTCCTCGTGGCGATGACTCTGGCCTTGGTTACGGCCCGCTGGGTCAGCTGTCACTTCGACGCCAAGCTGAGATCAGTTTAAAGGTTATCCAGCTGACACATGTCCGCCGAGCGCAGGGGCGCGGACTAATGGCTGTGCAGCAAATGGACCGGCTGACGGGGGCGAGTTGCCACGCCCGCCGGAGACGCCAATTCAATGCACCAGCAGGCCGCCAGCCACAGGATGACAGATTAGGACCTTCTGAAAGCTCCGGAACAGAGTCGTTGGGTGGCTCTTCCATTCCTGAAAACGCGGTCTTCACTCGTCAGAGCAAGCTTTTAGAGATTGGAATGAATGACCATCGGTGGCAATTTAGGCGTCTATTGGCAGAAGCGTAGCATGGAGGGACGCGATAAGATATTTAAATGAGGCAGAAGGCTTTCGAGGGGCAAGTTTTTGGGGAAGCTCAGCACACCGGCACAATCCCTGTCATGACTCTGAGTGTGAGCTGATGGCTCCCTGGTAATCAGTTCGGCACCTCGGTGGAGGTGAAAGAATCTGCTACAGCAGGTTTCGAGGTACAATGGATGCGTCATAATGGGATTTCAGGGCCCAGAACCTCTTGTCTCCCCCACATCTTGCCACATCAAAATCTCATTGACTCAGTTCAGCGGCCCGCTTTCGCCGCGCTGCATTGTCGAAATCCCTCGCACAACGCCGGGATTCATCTCCATCCGGAAACCTCAGCAAACGGCGGATAGACAGGCTGATCGGGCTGGGCAGAGAAAAGAGGGAAGGGAGGAAGGGGGGAGTGTAGGAAAAAGTGTTGCTCTGAGTTTTCTGTGTCTGGATCCCTGAAGCTGCTGATGTAGCCAGTCAGATCGAGCAAGTTAAGTTGTTTTTAAGAAAACAGTAGGAACACTTCCAGCAGAAGCTAAGGGTCCTAAGAGTTACACATTAAATACAATAACTGAATGCCAAAATTAATCTTTAAAACTACTTAAAAGTTACTTCAGTTTTGGTTTAAATATTCCATGTCTAATTATTATCCCATCAAATAGACCCTAAGATAAGATCAGTCACTGTTCATGTTTTTAAAATTTAAGGCCAAACAGAATAATTAGATATAAATGTGTATCTTAATGACTATTTCTACTTCTGATCAGTTAAATAAAGTTGGAAAATTCATACATAAAGTAAATAAATATCTAGGATTATTTAAATGTTTATGGTTAAATGGGAAAATTAAAAAGAAGCATTTATTTCTATCAAAATGCTAAACTCATACAGTCTTAAATATTTTTTATGTAAAAATCTGGAGAAAATTGTAATAATTACAAAAAGAAAAAAAATCTACAACAGTATTCATTTGTATTTTTTTATGAAGAATAATGAAATGTTTAGTAATTAAAGTTCAGGGTCACAGTTACGTTCATAAGTTGTGTGTTCTTCCAGTGAAACTTTGACATAAAACGTTTATTTGTGTTTATTTTTTATTTTATTGTGGATCATTAAACCCTTTAAGCTTTTGAGGGTCTAAACTGTTTTTGTTCAAATCAATATTTGTTTTTATTCAGCATTTTTGTTTAGTGATCTTATAACTATTTTAGTTCATCAATCATATGAATATTTATTTTTATAGATTCTTATTATTGACTGAAATTAGGTATTTTAATTGAATGTGTTTATTACAATTTAAAAAGCAAGTGTTCTTTTAATCTTTTTTATTGAGATATAATGTCTCATACATACAGACACATTCTAATTCTGGTTTATTGATTTTGTCCAACCGTATTTATCAATCATATGTATAAATGTTTAATTATTTACTGGATTGTCTCATGTTTGGATCTTGACAAAAGACTCCTAAAATGAGGTCCGGTTTGCAAACTGGATCTTCTGACCAGTGCCAGGCTTAGTCAGAAGTCACCCGCTATTTCTTTAAAGGTCCTGACTTTGTTTTCGGTAAATGGGAAGAAAAAACTGAGTAAGTGGCAGCAGGTCCAGGTGGAGGGTGGCGCAGGGGATAATTAAGAGCTAAAAAAGAAATGAATAAATCCTCATCCATCAGGCAAAGTTTGGAAAACAAACCCAATCTGGTTGAGCAAACTTATTAGCATTGTAATTTGTCTGCCTCAGATACGCAGCAAGACGGCCGCTGCTTGTGCAGGAGCTTACACAGGATTAAAGTGTTTACCCAACATCAAGGTCTTCTGCACTGCCTTTTACTGGAGACCCCCTAACCGCACCACCCGCCCGCTCCACCCCTCATCCAAGCGTTTTGTTGATACAGAGTAAAAGCTAACAGTTGCCGAGAGCCGATTGCCAAGCAGCGAGTGAAAGGAAGCAAACAAGCAGGGAAGTGCTGGATAAATAAGGCCATGAGACGGAATCAGCTGCAGTGTTACTGTTGTTCATCCAACATTTATGTTTATGTTATTGGAATATCATCACAGCGACAACAGACCACAAATTTACTCCGATACGTTCCTGGAGTTTGTTTTTTTTGTTTGGCGTTCTTTCCCAGGAACCCCAAACTGATATGTGAATACTTGCGCGCGCGTCTCTTTAAATCTCCCGGAGGCGTGAATAAACTCGGCGCCCTCTTGTGGAACTCCAGATGTTTAACTGTCAAACAAAGGCTGTTGGTTATGCACGCAACACAAAGCATCAAATCATTTTACTAGAAAAAAAAAAGGGCTCATTAATTACCGCCGTGCTCCACCTCTTGATTAATTGGCGGATGTGGTGGGCTTAAATACCATTTAATGTTGGTTATACATCACCCATAATGCACCTTCTCTCCCCCTTAACCACTAATAAATGGTTTTTGCTTGAGAAAATATCCCACAGCCCTTGATGGCAGTGCCCTTTACTGACTGTAGACTCTCCTCCTCATCCCCCCTAGCTTGCTGTATTTGTTATTGTATCTTACTCTCCCTAAATGCAACTTACTTAAAGCATGCATTAACCCAACTTCTTACAGTGGAACTACGAAATCCAAAGAATCAAACGAAAGAACCCACCTGTTTTCCCCTCCCTCTCTTTCTCTGACGTACATCCAGACTGCACGCCCTGTTCTGTGTTTAAAAATACTAACAAGAGAAATGTAACGAAGTAACTAATAATAGTCATATTATTAGTTATATGAAGGTGGTGACATTTTACCTATAAGCTGTCTCCCCCTCTCTTTGTCTGCCTCAGTGTGTGCTTTCTGGTTGTTCATCTTTGATAGTGTGAGAGATTCAATGCCTTTCTTTCTTTGTTTCTTTCGTTGTTTCTTGCTTGCTTCTTGTCTTTTTTTGTGCATATATGTCAACACACATATATGCAAAACTATGTTCCTTTTTTTTCTGATAATGTCAGATTTTTAAACTTTTCAGCTAATTTCTTGAGAACTGCAGATGTTTTGATGATTTTTCTTTTCTTCCTTGAAGGGGTAGTTCAGGATATTTTAAAGTGGGGTTCTGTCAAAACGTTGAGCCTTTAGTGTCTTTTCTGCTGTGGATGCATTTCTTGTCGCCTTCATTTAGAATAGATCCAGGTTTAGTTGCTCCTGGAAGCCAAAGCTAGCAGCGAACCAAAGAGAGGGCAAGACCAAAGTGGACAATTATCTTTCTTAAAGTAACTTTAATCTACAAAAAAAGTCATAGTGGTGTATGTTATTGACTTTTAAATCATAATCACATGCACACAATCACTTTATTTTGACCTGTAATCTACAAGAACTGTGTTTCTTAATGCATCAAAATATCTTTGCAGGTGGTTTCCCCCAATGAACTCATCGGTTCTTGTGTTCATTATGACTTCCTTTTTTTTTACATTAATTTTGAAAGATAGTATCATGATTGCAGTGACATTTTTTTCTTCTTTCTGTTTCTAAAAACATGCCGAAGGAAATCATAGAGTTCATTTTTCATTGGCTATCTCAAGTCTGTCTCTGATTGGTTAGCTCAGACCTTGGGATGTTTCCTCCCCCTAGCAGCAGCCACCGGTGAGGAGATGAAAGGTTTTGGGAACAAACTTTAAAACCCATCATGAAGGGATCTTGTTGGTTGGTACTGGACGTCTCTACCTACTCCCTGAGCTGACCAGATGTCTGTGAAATACATTTGTATAGAATGCTTTGGTTAGCATTGTGCCCTATGCTACGCTACTCTATTATTCTGCACTTCTGTGCAAGATTCACTTTTTTATTTCTCTAATATTGAGAAAAAAGTTTCTAAGTTGAGACTTAGGAACTCTCTTAGAAACTCTATTTAAGATATTTAATACCAAAATCTAAATTCTACTGACATGTGTCCTTTAGACTTATTTTGATATTACTGGGTAATTAAACTCAATCCTGTGTTGACTATTGTTGTGAATTAATCTCATATTATTCAGTCTTAGCCCAGACAATCTGCTGTTCCACAGTCTGGTTATGCTTATCCCACACAAATGTAGGACCTTATTCAAAGCTCTGTGCTGCCATCTAGTGGTTGAAGTTGAGCCTAATTTTGGTTAACTTATTCCTAAATTTCTCATTTATGGAATATTGTGATAAATTTTTATTTAACTTCATTTAGCATCTGCATGATTAAAGAGACCCAAGAGATAATATAGTTAAATATATCTTAATGCTCGCTAGAAAAACATGACAACAGTTTGAATGTAAATGGAATCACACAGCCGTAAAGTGCTAAGAGTATTTCATTTTATTTTTTTATTGGAGTTGTTCACTTTGGTCTTGGCCCGTGTCAGACTGGCCGTTAGCTTCGTTCTGTATTCATCCAAAATGAAGATGCCAAAACAGTCATCGACTGTAGATAAGACATCAACTCCTCACATCCTTAAAACAGAATCTCACTTCAAAAAGTCTCGAATTGTCCCTTTTATTAGAATAACGCTTCCTCTTTTCCCTATGAAGTTCGTCCTGTTTCAGTGTTTTAATATTGGGTTTCAAATTGTTACGCCTTTATTTGAGTTTCAAATTGATGCTTTCATGGAGAAAAAAGAGAAGCCACCTCCAAAGTAGACTCCCCCCAAACCTCCTGCCACTGTTACTGAAAACGTTCTTCCAAACTGTTTATGTGCTTATCTTTAACATTCACCTGTTCTTGAATAGATGTCTCTAATTTGGAATTTGGGATCGAATCAATGAATGTCGAATTTTCTGTGCATGGCAAAGAAGTTGCAGCTTAGGGTTTGTAAAACTGTCAGTGTTGAGAGTGCTGTTCTCTTTTGTAGATGGGCATGTATATGCTCATTGTTTGTATATCCCCATCCCTTCCTTACAGCCAAAAGCTCTAATGCCGCCCGACCGCTTCGTGCCGCCTTTACATGGACATGGCAACTGATGTACACGTTCACCCCCATCTATGTCATTTCCTTCCTAGTTTGTTCATAGGTCCCACCCCGTCTCACGCTCCCTCCTCCCAAACCCTTAATGTAGAGACTCTTAAGATATGTACAGTTCATTTTGTTCACGACTGATGAACAAGTAAATGTTGAGCAAAAAGAAGCAGAAGAGAAAAAAAAGCTACAGAGTCGTCCGATCAGGCTGTAGATATTTACCAAGATTTAACGATAAAAGTAGGAACCGTAAATGTACAGTTTTTCTTTTTTATAAGACGGAATCAATTTTAAAAATAGAAAGGAAAAAAAAAAAAGAGCAGAATGGCGAAGATTATTTTCATGTCATGTGTGTGGATGTATGTGTTGTTGCCTCCCTATACCATCCTGTCTAAACAGAGAATAATATACTACGTAACCAGAAGCTGTTAAAGAGAATCTAACCTGTCCGAAGGCATTCTTACACAACTTTTTTTTGTAAATTTTGTTTTCTTCCTGCCAAAATCATGCGGGCAATTTGTTGATGTAAGTTGAAAAAAGCCGATGGTATGCTTTCTTCCTTTTTTTTGTAGGCTTTTATGATTTTCCAAGCTGACTTTTGGTTTTCTTTACCTGTTTTCCTTCTTACCTACTACTAATCCTTTATCTGACTAGCTCTATCTGTGGCTTTACTTTGTGAATGTTTTATTCTTTCTTTTATTACAATGTTTGCTCTAATTCCAAAGTCTTTTTGCAATGCCTTAATTACTATTTTGTTATTTTTATTGTTTCTTTTGTTTTCACTTCCATTCTGATTTTCTTTATTGTTCCAAAAGGTTTGCATCTCTTTATAGTGCCGTTTGTGAGCCTTTGCAATGTACAAACAAGCCACGTTGGCAGAACGAAATGCAGTTTCATTTGACATCTGAATGTTTCAGACTCTTTGTAGTAGCGTCCTGTTGGTAAATTTGTGTATTAGAAATAGACAATTATGGGGAAGGGATTCATTTCTCTGGTTTGTATGCCAAAATGGGGAGCACAAGCTGTTACAAGCGAGATTCAAGTTACACCAAGTCAGGAAACATTCAGGTGTCGCTGAACTGCCCGGTGCCATTGTGGTAACTGTAGGGTCAAAAGGCAAGAGGCTAGGACAACTAGGGGAGCCCACTGAAGCCAAGGCAACTAGATTATCCTTTCATATTCAATACCCTTTAATTTTTGTTTTAGTTCAAGTAGTTTTTAGGGCTAAAAAGCACAAAGATGGGTAAACAACAAGCCAAAAAGGCTCAAACAATGCACCAATACTGTGCAAATAGAGCCCAACACCACTCAAAGAACATATATTTAGCTTCCAAACACTCTCCAAAGATTATACAATTACCATACAAACCCCTCCCAGGAGTCCACAAGCATTGTACCAACACTAACTGATACCGAACCTGGTAATTTCTTACACAAGTTTAGTCGATTCCAATCTCAAATACAGTATCAAACCTGTGTGTTCAAACCCTGTACGACACTCCAAAATACGACACAAACATCATACAAATGTCATTCAAACACTGTGCAAATGCAACACAAGCACCTTTTAAAGATCATACAAAGATCATGCAGTATACAAACAATATACATATTCAACATGGTACAATCTGTAGAACTGAAAAAATACAACACAAAACAAAACAAGGTTAACTTACTTTAATCTTACAGCCGCTCAAAGTTGAAGGTACATCCCTTCTAAATGTTTGAGATTCACTTTTTACATGCATTACAAACTTTTATATTTCCATTTCTTCATGAATTAGTAAACAAAAATCTGACTCTGTTCTGTGTGGGAATGAAATCTTGAGGTTAGAAATTTTATGTGAAAATCCTAGAATTTACAGAGCAGTTCTTTTTTGCTAAAGCTTTTTTCGACTTTGGTTTAGGCCCAATAACATAACTCTGTTACAAACAGATTGTAGCATGGCTTCTTTCTATAGTCCACCTTTTGATGACAACACTCAAGAGACAATAAAACAGCCCATTTAAGTAGTTGCTGGCAGAGTCATGTAAAGGTAGCAATCTTAGCTCACCGCATAAGAAAACGGGTCAGCATGAATCTCAGAACAAAGGTTCTGTTGCGGTCTGAATGTAAAGGAGATGTAGGAGTTAAAATGAGGTATCAGTTTGATGTGGCTCACCCTTGTGCATCCCTCAAAGCCTTTTGATGCAATGTAAACTTAATTTATGGCTGTTTTTCTTTTGTTCCTTTTTAGTTTTGGTCTTGTTTGGTTCTGAGTTTCATTGGTTTTGCACTGGTACAGTGTTTCTGTTCTTTCATCATTTCCTTTTTGGTTTTCTTTTTGTTTTCATATCGGGCTTTGCTTCTTGCATTTTTCAGTTTTCTCTTTTTGTTTGTTTGGTTTTTTTTGGTGTGTGTGTTTGACTTGCTTCTTGCTTCGCTGGCGGGAAACTTTCTATCCCCCTGACTTCTTTCTCTCTGTTTCTGCTTTGCAGGAGGGGAGCTAATTGTCCCCGTGCTAGTTGAGGACCCCATAGACATCCCTTCTGTATCCACCCGTTCACCCTTCATCCCCCTGCCCCCGACCCTCCGCCCCGTCCTCACCATTATCGACACCACCAAAGAATCCTTGGCCATGGCCACTGAGGCGGGGGTACCTTGCTTGTCGGACCGAGGCGGCGATGATTGTGATGATGGTGGTGATGATGGTGGTGATGATGATGATGGCATGGTGATTTCGGGGTTTGGCTCTGGCGAAGCTTTCGACTCTAGCCTGCCCCCGACTGACGATGAAGATTTTTACACCACCTTCTCCCTGGTAACAGATAAGATCTTGACCACATCGGCTTATGAAGGCGGCTACAAAGCTCTCGTGCCCAAGTGGGAACCCAAGGACTTGAGGCCTAGCAAGGCCTCAGAGGCAGGCAGGACTACACCCGCCTCGCCTCTGCCGGACATCCGGGGCACACCGGCGGCGGCGGTCCCTTCGGACATGCCACCCAAGCTGCCTGCAGGGAAAATGGACAATCGCGAGGTCAAACCTCTGCAGCCAGACATGCCAGTCCTGCTGCCCCGGCCGACATCCTTCGATGTGGACGGCACCAAGCCAAGGGGCCCCTTCATCACCTCACCCATGCTGCGCACAGTACCCGCCGCCCTGCCCACAGTGCCCGGCGTGGTGAGGCGCGTGCCGCCCGGAGCCTCAGAGGTGATCCGTGAATCCAGCAGTACCACGGGCATGGTGGTGGGCATCGTGTCAGCCGCCGCCCTCTGCATCCTCATCCTCCTCTACGCTATGTACAAGTACAGAAACAGAGACGAGGGTTCCTACCAGGTGGACGAAACGCGCAACTACATCAGCAACTCTGCGCAAACCAATGGCGCTGTGGTGAAGGATAAAACGCCCAGTGGCAGCGCTAAAGGCAGCGCCAGTAGCAAGAGACCGAAAGACAAGGATAAGGAATATTATGTATAGAAATCGAATCATTTCAACACCTGAATAAACTGTTTGGAACAAAGCTAAACGACATTTTGACAGTACCATATTGGCAACTGTGATTTAAAAAGAACACATTTTCTTGAGAACTCTAGACTCGCGGAGTCGCTTACAGACGAACTTCAGCTCACGGGAGCTCACTTACTATTGTAAGCGTTACAAAGAGACGATGCGGTACGACTCCATCGGGACGATTCGAAAAGTTCCCGCTGGAGACATTCGACGGTGTGAATTATCACTCGAACACCCCGACACGACCCCAAGTGACTGTGAAGAGGTGTGTAATCCTTGGAGTTCTACTGACCCTCCCCGTCCATTGTAACCCTGTAAAATACGATCACTGTCATTTTGGCCATTCTGAGCATGCATGTGAGGTGTATGTGATGTGGTGCTGGCATCTGTGTAAGTGAGGGACCTCAAGAAATCATGATTGTTGGGGAAAGTTGGAAGTCAAAACACTATTTTTCTTTTTTTGCTATTCAAATGGTTCATTAAATGTAGCCGTCATGGACGCGACATGAGATAACGTATACATGTGCTTAAAAGTGTCTTTTTTTTATCGGTTGTTTTCATTTATCCCTTTACTTGTGTATCTATTTATTAAGATGAATGATTTTCTGTCTGTTGTCAAAGAAACTAATGGCCAGTTGAGGTTGACTAGACAGTGTCAGTCGCCGCTGATCGTGTATCTCAAATTGTTTTTGCTCCCTTGGCAACCAAATTTTAGACGGTCCTCAAGCTTGCAGGAGCAAGTTAAGCTTTCGAAGAAGGTAAATATATAGTCATTTATTCAAATTAGGTTTTTAGTATAAAAAAAAAAATCTCTGACATATTTTTTTCCTTTATTTTACATTTTGATCTGCTGTGTTAAAATAAAACATACTTTGTGTCTGCAAACAGTGTAACTGTCACGGTCAAAGTAAAACGTAGGGTTAAAAACTTACCGCAGTGTGACCAAGTACTTTTTTTTTCTTCAGTTTTCACTGAAAACTGTGTCAAAACAAAAATGTTTACATAGTTTATTACAGCTAGCCAGTGTGCTTGGTGACTCATTATTGTACAGAAAAAGGCAATTTTCTGTAGGTTTTTTTCTTTATTTATTACTTTTGTCCTCCTGATGTCCAGACAGTTGTACATTTAACTAGATTTAATTAATTCTTCTTTTTATTTTGCTGTAGCAACATGTCTTTTTTTATTGGTATTTGTTTGCCCTGGAGTGAATAATGGATGTCCACAGGAAGTAGTCTGGAGAGACAGGAAGTCTGGTCTCTCCGGATGGCGTTTCTCTTCAGTCGCATGAAAATTCAACCATCTGACGCTGTCTACACCAACCCTCGGATCTCAGCGAGGGTCTTCTTCTGAAATTATGTTTTCATCATGTTATTTATTTTTTTATTGGAAATCTAAAACAAAAAAAATACCAGTATAAGATAATAAAGACTGATTATGGTGGATTTGGAGATCTGTGCTGGCACCTTACTGACTTTCTTTGTTTTTGTTTTTGGATTTCATTTTTACTGTGACGTTACTGTCTTGTCTGCTCAACTTGTCAATTTGGTTTTTTCTCTCGTTTTTTTCAGTTGTATAGTTAATTTCACGTCTCATTTATATGACATTATGTTCCAGGAATTCAATGTTTTTTATGTCTTTATTTATTGAAGAAATTAGCTGTCATTCATTTACATGCAAATCAGTGTGTGTTTTTCTTTTTCATTGTTTTTTTCTTTTGGTGTGTGTGCGTCTGAGTGCTGCGTGTGTGTGTGTGTGTTGGTACTTGGCTTTTTAAACCAGTTAATTATTGTCTTCTGCTCCCTTGACTTCAAACAATTCCCAGAAATAAAAAAGAAAATGTTCCCAAATGTTTTGGATGTTGAGCTGTGGGTGTCTGTCACTCATTTGTTCACCTCACGCTATGAAAGCAGGAGGCGGCGCCGCAACCAGACGGATGCCAAAGACTCATCCCGTTAGCCGTTGCTTCGCCGATTTCCTTTTGTACCCTAAAAGTGCTGCCGTTTCTATTCAGACGAAGCGCAGAGCAGCTCAGAACTGTCATTTACCTACAGACGATTATGCAAATCCTCATGCAACGAGAGAATTTTGAGGGTCCGAAGTCTTCGCAACGTGGTAGGAATGGCTTTCAGCTTGAGCTGAGACTTTGTGAGAGATCGCACAGCCAAATGAGAATCCCCACAACCACGCCGCTCCGTTATGAGCTCCTCAACCGCAGGAGCACCTGCTTTCCCAGCTTCCTTTCTCTCTTCTTTTTTTTTTTCCTAACTCAGTCCATATTTCCTGCAAATGGGCCTTCGCAGAGCTGGTCATTAACTTGCAATAGCCCATTGATGTAGGATATCAGTGCACCATGTGTGAGTATATCCAGCTCACACAATGACTACATATTAACTCATTCATCCTGCCACAGGCGAGAAGGGAGCCGGAGGGCCCGGCGGAGAGCCATTCAACTGAGGGGACTTTTTCCTCAGTCTGAGCCATTTACAATGAGAAATTGTGTTTGCTCCTCCAAAAAAAAAAGAGATTTATATTGTTTGAGTCAGTACGATGGAGGTTAATGTATATTAATTTGAACAGGCGGCGGCGCTCGGTCCAAGACGTATCGCTACAATAATGGCATCTGTGGAAGCAGCTAAATCGATACAAGAGTTTGTCATTTGTGTTACAAGTGGATCTCTCCCCTCCTCGCCCCTTTTGGCTTTTTTTTTTAAAGCGTTTTCTAAGATGCTCCAGTATCTTTCAGCATCGTCATTGCTCCTACTACTTTCAAGGTGTAGGACGTTTTCCAGCAGAGTAGTTCCAGTTCTTAATTTGTTTTTTTACACAAACAGTTAAAAACCAGCTTGGTTTTCCACAGCCGGAGAATCAGTGTGGTGCTCCAATCATTACCTCGCCGAAAACGAGTGTTTGGAGAGAATCGGAGTGTAGCGAAACACTTTCTACTACACAAATCCAATTATTGCTCTCAGTACTCCAGCAAATACCATCTTAATAGAAGAAGGTACATTTATAAATGCAATTTTCTGTTACCTGTAGTGTTTGTGGATGCTTTTTACAATCCCAATTTGCCGCTTTTTGATCAGTATTAACCAGTTAGGTTGCAAATGGAAGTTAAACGCAAAATATCAAGCAGGATTTAGAAGACTGACAGAGCTTACAAGTTGAATTAGAAATAATGTTCATAGATTCAGCTCTAAACTTGTCGCACTAATCAGTTTAATTAGGACCACAAATATCCAGCAACTTTTACTCTAAAATCCAGCTGGTGCATCCAAATCTGCATGTAACTGGTTGCATTAAGCTTGACTAAAACCATATTTCTCTCTCTCTCTCTCAATATGTTTGTTTTCTTTGTTGTTGTTTTTTTCCAACATGACTCCCACCACCATATAAGGTGTGTCCAGTGCTTGTTTTACATGAGACATAGTCTTTTGAGTATCTGCTATATATATTTATTTTCTAGTGTGTGACTCTATTTAATGCTTGGATATACAATATTCATTGTTGGTGACATAATTTTCCTTAGTGGATTTAAAGAAAATGGGGCTGAATAAGGAGATTTTCCAGATTTTATTATGTAAAAACACCAACAACAATGAATTGGTGGTGGGCGCACGTATGCTAATGCACTAATAGCAGAGCTAATTTTTCATTTTGCATCTTTGCTAACTTACAAAAGATTTAGGGATTTAGCTTTTTTCTAACATCCGAAACATTTAGCGCTTTACCATTTCTTCTAACTTCTAAAATGTCTAGCGCTTTAGCATTTCTGCTAGCTTTCAAAATGTTTAGCACACTTAGCTTCAGCTAAATTCATTTTTCATCAGTTTAAAGTTCTCAAAAGCCTGTATCGTTTTTGTTTCTTGTGTCGTTTTTGTTTCTTCCCCTGATTGAAATGATTGTTCATTAGCTTCAGCAGATGTCTCACATAGTTGGACTGTTTGAATCAGCTGTTGAAGCTAAAACGCAGGACTGCAGCTGGTCTGTTTAAAATCCCAAAATGCAATTTTTTTGTTGGGTTTTTTTTTTGTAACAAATTGTGAAAGAATACTTTTGCAAGCCACTGTGATTAAACAATTATTAGGATGCTCAAACTGAGAAATGAAAACAATCACAGTGATGGTGATTAAAGCATTAATAACAGCTCGAGGAAACTAAATTAATAGAAGACATGCTAGCTTAATGAAGCATTTCCTGGAATGAAAACCAACATTCTCATCATGATCCTTAAATCAGAAAGCTTGTTACTGGCCATTTTTTCCACCGCTTGCATCAACGGCACGCCGGCCGACGAAACGTATCCATCGAATATTAATTTCCTCACACGGCTGTTGGCAGACAAAGTTTATTGATTGGATTTTGTGTAGTGACGACTTCGTCCTTTTAGTCGAATTAATAGAAGTGGATTACATCAGTCGCGCTGATGTCAGCTGGATAATTCATATCTTAATTGACAGAAAAACAATCTACATTTGCTAATGGCTTTTCCAAATGGCTTTCTGCGTGCGTTCGGCAGCATTAGCCGGGCCCTCCTCCCTGCGGGCCTGTAGGCTCCGCGGAGCAGAAACCGGCTCCCCCTCATGCATTAAACAGCTGACAGCTGACCTGTCATGAAATTTTTACTCCAGCTAATGAACTGGTTAATCCCATTTAAACACTTTATGGGATGTTTTCCTTCATATAAAACGGCAGCTTTGTAAAGGCTGATCCGTCGCTGATTGCGGCTTCTGTCGCTCTAAAAGCGCCATTTTGATGGATCCGCTGAATAGATTGCAGGATTCAGTTGTGTTGTTGTTTTGGGGGGGTTTTTCTCTCTCGATATAGATTTAGGAGGACAGCTGAATCCTCCACAGACCGAAAGCAAAGCAGCTGTGAAGGCGACGGTGATCACTCCTGACAGGTAAAATATGAGCCCGCTGACCTTAGCACCGGCGTTATGAAGGACATGCACATACAAACAGTCATGCGTGAACCTCAGGTAGAAATGCGACTGGCTGCCGAGGTGTGTGTACGTGTGTGGCATTGTTAAATCAAAGTTTGCAGGAGGGGGAAAAAAAAAATCAAAGAAATAAAAAGGTAAGTGTGGGTTAAGCATTCGTATTCATCCATCTCAGCAGGCGCTCTTGGTGATACATTAGCAGAACAGTCAGGTATATATAAATGCACTTCTTTCTTGTGTGTCTCTGCGAGGGCCACACCTCCTCCTGTTCTTCCACTCCAGCGCTCAGCTTTCAGTTAGCGCCTCGCTCCTAATTAACTGCAGAGATATGAATGCGCTAATCTGGGCTTTAAATCTTCAGTTCCTCTGACAAAAGCTTTTTTTGCAGGCTGACACAACTGCATGATAAATAGCAGAACGGGCTTTCTGCTGCCTGGGGGACACAGCGCCATCTAGGGAGCGGATCCGGTTGGGTCAGGGGCTGAGGGAGTTTGTTGCAATGGATGTACAGTAATAATCAGAAGAGAAGTAACTGACTGTAGGAAAACTTTGTCAAAGGCTTGCAGAAGTACTTTTCACCTTTTTTTTTTTAACAAAACCAACACAAACAGAAATGAGTTTTCTTCAGATTTTGCGTAATTGACCAATAGGAAGTCGTCTAAACTTGTTGAAACATCTCTCACCTAATACTTCTGCATTTGTTTACATCTCTACATAAACAAAATAGCTCATCTGGATTTGGACTGGATAGAGAGAGCCATTCTTTTACCACAGAAAATTACATTTCGCTCTGGACTTTGACTGGACCATTCTAACATGTGAAAAAGCTCCAGATTCTGTTGTGGCTCAGATTGTATGTTTTCGTTGGTTCTATATGCTCCATATGGTATATCTACTCCAAACACCTCTTTAAAAAAAACTACCCTGTTACTGCTGGGGAAAATAAGTATTCTCAAAGAAATGATGCTGCCTCCACCAGGATCCGCCTGTGTGTTTAGGATGATGCTCGACATTCGTTCTCTACACCTATTTTGTAATGGAGGTCATCTTCAGTAGAACACCTCATACCATATATTATAGATGGTATAATATATAATATACCAACCAAACTGTTCTGCCTCATATGTTTTACTTTTCATGCAAAAATTCCAGAGTTCCCAGTATTAACACGCCAATTAGTGAATCTAATTTTTTGTTTAGCATTTTTTCTAACTTTGAAAACGTTTACCACACTTAGCTTCCCCTAAATTAATTTTATTGTATAAATTCGGTAAGATTTATTTGACAGAGTGTCAAATGACGTGACAATGTCATAAACATGACATAGCAGCTGTTATGAACATGGAGTCTTCATGAATGTTTACAACTATTGTCAAGGAGTATCATGTGGTAAGTAATGACACTTATATTGCAAAGTTGACCATTTTAATGCATGTTTTAATGCAACTTTGCATTAAAAGTGTCATTATTTACCGAATGATACTTCATGACAACAGTCGTAAACATTTATGTAGATTCCTTCATCTTTATGACGGGTGTTATGTCATATTTATAACAGTGTCCTGTCAGTCTTATGCACACCCCATCAAATAAAGTATCATAAATTCTTAAATTAAGTGTTAATATACTTGGTTTTCTAATGTTTGAGTTGAATAAAGTTTAGGAACCGTACAAGAAACAGGAACAGCAGAAAAGACTAATTGTGCACAACAAGATATCAACATAAATGCAATATATAAAGGCATAATACAACAATTAATTTGATGCTCAAAGGTTATATTCTTTGAAGGGCAAATATAATTTGCATTGAAATTAGCGCTTTAGCATTAGCGTCAACTAAATATTATATTGATGTATTGCTTTAGCCAAACAGTTTATTTTTTCTATGATGTGGGCAGACACTCTTTTTTTATATATATCTTTATCTGTAAAAGATCTTGGAATTGTTTTTCCTTTTCATTTCACTTCCTTCCAGTCGGTCTGCCACCTGGGCTCCCAACAAAGTAACTCCAAATTTGCGGCTGCAAAGTGACAAAGTGTGAAAAAGTTAAAGTGGTGTGAATTCTGTTAGATAATTAAGAAGAAACATTTCCTCGGATGAGGCTGAGGGCGCGTGAGCTCCATATGAAAACACCTGCTCCGCTGTTGCTCCGCTGTCATCTGTTGAGCATCAGCATGCGTGTGAGGCTGCAGACAGCAGACCGTGACGCCGGCAGCGGCTCCATGAGTACGTCAAGCTGTACTTGTCAGGAAGCCGTGTTCAAAACTCTGCCTGCAACTCGATGTGTAATTCACCCGCCGCTTTGGGAAGACGGGCCTCCTGTCCGAGCTTGACAGTGTGATTGAGTCCTGCGAGAATCCCAATGAAGTAATAAGTGTCTCAACCCCAGAACCTCCCACCCTCCGCCCCACCACCCATCTCCTGACACCCCAACCTGAACCAGATGGGAAGCACTGAAATCTGGGAATGCAACAAGGCGAGCGAACTTCAAACAGGTGAAGGTGACTGCGGCAAAAGCAGCGGGAAAACATGATAATTGATGCTGGCAGATAATTGGTGATGCTGTCTAAAGAGGCGGTTTTGTATGCCACTCAAATTGGTTCTGCTGCTCTTTGAAAGCAGCGCGGGTTTGACCTGGCTGCCACAAACAGGCATTCTCATCATGGCGGTGGGAAAGAAAAAAACCCTTCTTCTTTTAATTGAAGCTTTTCTTTGAACTTTCCTGGATGGATATATTTAGTGCATAGAAACTCAGATATAAGACACTAAAGTGAGATTGCAGATCCCAGTTGTGAAGGTTTCTGAATAAATATCTGCAGTTAGGTCCAGAAATATTAATGCTTGTGGTAGCTGGAGAGCTAAAGTCATCTTTAAACTTGTGCGCAAGTCCTTGTCGATATTCTGCTAATGTCAAAAAAACACAATTTCACAATTGCGGTGTATCCATTTAAATAAAAAATTCAATTAAGTTCATGCATGAGAAGGTTTATTCACACCATGAACCATTTAAAATCATGGCATTGTTGGCAGTAAGCAGAGATTATATTTATAATTCAGCCATCAAGAGACGTCAATGTCTTATCTAAGCATTGGAGCAACAAGCTTATACTTGGCTACAAATTATAGTTGGCGATTTTACAGAAGAGCTACGGATTCAACATTTTTGAATGACAACTTTTTATGAACTGTGTGATGCTGTGAGAGCTCTGGTGGAGACGGCTTTGTCCGAACCACCACAACAAACGATCAACCTCCTACAACTTTCTTCTTTGTCGTTTCCACCAGTAGTAACATCCAATCATGTGACTCTTTTCTTGCTCATAGTTAGATTATCAAGGTTGTTTGATTGATTATTGAGAAGAGTATGAATACTTTTGAACTTGGAACAGTTCAAGTGTGAGTAACTTTTTTTTAAACAATTATACCTTTTGTATATTGTGTCATTTCATTCAGGGAACAACATGCTTGGATAAAAATTATTTTAAATCTATCAATTGTGTGAATTATTTTGGACTAACTGTGTGTAAAATCAACGCTCTGATTGTTGGACGCATTCATGTTGCACTCTCCAGGAGGAAGAGGACGCCGCGGTCCAGACACGTCGGCGCCGTTTATGGTCGTGTTGTTGATTAGGGACGTGTTTTGTCCGAGACTTTTTCAAATTAGTTATCGATTTTCCAACCAGCCGAGACTGCTGGGTTTCTAAGTTAAAAGTTTAATTACGCTGACCCTAAAGGTATGTGTTACACAAACACTTGATAAAGATGAATTGATCAGAGCCAAAATTTCTGGCGTTAATTTAGACAGAAACCCTCGTTCACCGGCCAGGTTGGGATGAAAGTCTTAAACAATCTGATGGTTTAGATGAGGCAGAAGAATCAGGACTTGTTGATGACTGGGAGAAAACATCTCTATAAAATGTGGTCTAGTTAAATCTGTCTGGACCAAAAACCCTGGGGCTAAAAAAATACTGCTGTCAAAACAGACCTAACCTCTTCCTCATACTGTTCACTCATTCATCCCTCGACTAAACTACGTCCAACATAATCAGTGTGTTTGCTGTTTTTCTTTTTCAGTCGGATCTTTTGATTTTGTTCCTGACATTCTATGAAAACTGTGTCGTATTAGAGAGACTAGAAATCCTATTAGATAACAGTGGACAACCTAACTCAGTTAGGAATAATATTACTGTGATATTTTAAGGCACTAAAACTGCAATGAAAACAAGCTATTATAGTCATTTTGCTAACCCAGTTTAGGGTGAAAAATAAACAGATTCATTCAGCCCTCGGTTGATTAACCCAACATATGAGTTTAAGTGTTGAAACCCAAAAACGCACTGAAGAGGAAAAACAAAAATCCTAATTCTTATTTCCCAGCCTGCTATGGACATGAATCTCTTCAGTAGACGTTATCTAGTGTCTTCCTTCTTTTGTCCTTCCTTCAGAGAGTCATACCTCCCTAAATTTAAGTGGACAAATGAACCCAACAAGGATGTCCCCATCTTGACAACTTGTATGGATAGAAAGTTTTAGTTTCCCTGTAACTTTTGGAAACAGTTGTGTCTATTTGATCTAAAAAAAAGAAAAAGGAAATTGCAAAGCAGTAAGAGAGCTTGCTAATTAACCAACTCATGTTTGGTTCTTTCAAAGTTAAGTCTGCAGTGAAAAGATATCTAATCTTCACTAATGGTCTGTCACAATCAAGTGACTCAGGATTTAAAGCCACAACGTCGCATTCATCACCTTTTGCTTCCAGCTAATATTTGGAAGTTTAAGGCTGACTGGATATTATCCCACTAAAACGACCATTAGTAAACACAGCGACTCCTCGGCGTTGCTTCTGCTGCTCACAGGCAATCAGGACATGATGGGGTGGTTGCCATTTCTGTTTACTGCTGTTCTAATGCTGGCGTAAGCCTCTGCAGCCATCACCTCCGCCGATTCCCATTAGAACAAATCTATTTGGCTTGCATTACAAACCCATTCAATCAGACAAGCCGGGCCCCGCTCTTTCATTTAAGCCAGAAGGACTGAGTGTGTATCCAGCCGCTGCCTTTTCAATAAGCGAACGGGTTATTGCACCCGACTCTCGACATCAGGCTCATTTTCTCTCCTGAGCCTAAAGAAAATATGTTTCTGTGCAATTGTTTGCTCTCTATTTGTATTTATAACCCACGTCGAAATAGAATATGGCGCTGGATAATGTCTTTGGAAGCTGGAAATATGCAAATGTCACAGGGCAGAGAGGAGTGATTTTCATGGTTAATGGCAGACAGGTGGAGATGCAGGCGGCCACTCGGCCTGCCGATCGTTATGGCAGAATGACCTCTCCTGGCGCTCTGAGTGAGAGGCTCATCTCCCCCTTTTTGCCTCCATCGAGCGCCATTACGTGTAAGGACCAGTGACTGCGCTAAATCACACACAGAAGCCGGCGTGCGCGCGCAGCTCTACAGCGACCGTTAGGATGACCGTGAGGCCGTCACTCAGCACTCTGGGAACGAGCCGAGCCTGGAGTCCAGGGCTGTCCTTATTATCCGTGTGTACGGTCTTCGTTGGTTTGTTATACTTTTATTTCATGCCGCTCTGATTTTTTCCAGAAGGTGTGCGGATGAAATTTAGAGAGCAAACGAAAGAAAGCTCGGTCGGCGCAGCCGCTGAATGATGCGTGACGAACCGGAACGAGCAGGAATCGGTTGTGAACAGATAAGTGTGAAAAGAGGAGAGAAGGAAGGTTTTTAAAAAAAGTACCGCTACATGTTTTTCAAGCAAAAAATTCCAGACTTAACTTTACAGAGTTCTGTGTACTTTGTTTTTTTTTAGAACATGTAAAATAAAATAAATAAATGAAGGAGAGGGAAAACAATCCTAATGTGGAATTATTATTGAAGACATTTATTGAGTGGGCAGGCTTTACAAGTCGGATATAAAAACAAAACAATGAAAGAAGAGAGGTAGGCCACACAAGGAATTAAGGAAGGTAAGCAGATAGGAGACACAGAGAGGGAGGACAAACAGAAGGAAGAAAGGAACGAATTAAGGAGTCACAAAAGGAAGGAAGGTAGTCAACAGAAGAAAATGAGAAAGGAAGATAAGTAGGTATAGGTCGCAGAAGGATGGAAAGATGGAAGAAGGGAGGCAGAAGACAAAGAAAAAAGGAAGATTGCAGAACAAACAGAATTAATTGGGAATTCAAAGACAGAAGGCCATAAGGAAAGTTATGGACTTAGGTGTGACTGTCAATTGAACTAAACCCTTTCAGCAACTTGTTCACCCCCTCTCCTGTGGTGGGACTGTACCAAGTGTACCAACTACTGAAAAAAAGAACATGAAGAAGACCTTGAATGCAACTTTCTTCGTCATAAAAACAAAAATGGAGTAGCATGAGAATTTAGCTGTTTGGTAAAAGAAAACAAGCCATTTCTCCCTCTAGTGATAAAGGGAGAAAACCCAGAAATGCTTTGTTTTGGTCCACTTCCTGCTTTTGGGGAGGTCTCTGGTCTGCTTGCATTCACATATGCATTTGAACTGCACCGCACCACTTCAATCGAACCAAGACCTGGGTTTTTAGGTGTAAAAAAAGTTTTTTTTTTATTGTCTGCATCAGAGTTCGATTGCACATTCACTCCTCTCCAAACAAATCTGACTTTCTAGCGAACTAAACAGAGCTGATGTACCCTCCCTGTGAATGCGCAATCGAAGTCTGGTGCCTCTAAAACTTGTTTCAGTTGAAGTGAACTCTGGTGTGGCTCTGGTAAATGCCAAACAGACCAGAGACCGCTCTAAAAGCAGGAAGCGGACTATAGCGCAGGGCATTCTGGGTAAATCCAACCAAAACAAACCCGCATCTCTAGCTCTAAGGATTTCTGTCGTTTCCTTCAGCAGCGCCACCAAAAGCGAGGAGGAGAACAGGTTTTTCAGAAAGTGCCCCACTGGATGATCACAGCTAATCACTGTGTTGTTCAGGGTGCAGGAACAGATTGGAGAGGTCAGACCTGATGTCAGTGCAGAGGACGAGGGGTTGTCTGTTTCTTAATAAGCTACCGGTGGCACAGACCTGAGGGAGAAGATGTGCCAGCCCCGAGAGAGGAGGTCAGGCGTAGGCTCAAACTGTCTACACAGGTTTAAGCTGGGAGTACTTTTGTACATTTGCATGTTTTCATCGCCGCCTCCGACTCAGCTTAGGCCCTGATTGCTCAGCAAATTTGCATATACACTTGTGGTTGGTATAGAAAAATGCATACATGGATGGATGGATGGGTGTGTGGAGAAATCGATTGTGAACTCATGAATAAGTCTGAGAGCTGAATTATTCTAAATGTCAGGCAGCAATCCATTCTGACAGATGTGGGCTCAGGTCGGAGGAATCCAAAACTCTCCTATAGTTGTTGTTTCATGTAGACGGTGGATCTTCCTCTGCTGGGAAACAAACACGAACCAAAGGCGAGGCGGCAAATTTATTCATCAGTGTCTTACCTGGATAAAGTGGAGTTAAGTTAGACTAATGGTGGGGCAGAATATAAATGTGGAGAGCAGTCTGTTGGGAGCTGCAGAACTGATCCTGTAGTCTGAGTGCGCTTTACAATGTGGGGCTGCTTTTCCACGGGATGTACCTACCGTGTCACCAAGACACAGATCACAAGAACGGAAGGCCGATTACTTGTGATTTTGCGTGAGTGACTCAGCCAAACATAGCTGATTTTATGTGCTTCAGCGGATGTGAGAATATCAGCGCGAGGATGAATGACTTTCAGATTACTCATCATCGTTATGTAAACCTGAGCAGAGTTTGAAGGAGAGGAAATAACAGGCAGGTGAATCCGAAGCACTTGGCACCATCCATGTGCAATCAGATGTGCAGTGCTAATTTTCTGACATGTTTTGCCTGTAGTTTGGTTTTTGTGACAGCAATGTTTTCTATCAAGATGCGAAGGCTTTCCCAAAACATCTGGATCTCACCAAGATTCATATATTTTGGGGCCGTTAGGAGCAAAAAGGAATGAAAACAAATGTGCACTATATGTTTCCGCCCCTCCCCCACAAAAAATACATTCATCCTTTTCTTTTAGGGGTGCTTTTTATCATGTTATGTTATTCCCTCATCAAAAACATACCTGGAGTGTTACCTTGATTCTTTCATGCACATTTGAGAAATCTTTTATTCTCTTATGGCAACAGCTGCGCAAAACGCCTGGATGGACATAGCTCCGCCTTCAAGGCTCCTCCTCTGAGCTCAGTTTCTGAGCTTCCGCCTCACAGAGCAGCTTACCGCTGTGACTTCCCCATTCAGTTCCTTCAGACTAGCCAACAGCAATTAGCAAACACCTGATGGAACAGCACATCAGCTGATCTCATTATAGAATCTACTTCTCAGTGAAACGCTGGTAAAAACGTTAGAGTTAATAGAGGAGGCATGTTGTGACTGCTTTCAGAAAGAGCAGGAGTTTCTTAAAGAGAGAGAGGCCCAATTTCAAGGTGTTAAATTACAAATTTCTTTTTAGTAATATTTGGTATATGTATACATATTTTTGTACTCTCTATACTCTGTTATCATCAGTTGGCACTTAAAATGGCACTTTGTGGTTGGAAAACACATAATACTGCCCCATTAAGTCCCAATATGACACTGAAGTTTGTACCCTCGAAGGTCCAAATACTTCAGATACTTTATACTCAAGAGTGACTTTGTTTTCCCACTGGACCTGTGTTTGAGATTAAGTCAGAAGTTTGGGGAGGAAACATTGAGGTGAGGCCTGAATGGAGCCTTGCAGCTCCGGGCTCAGCTGACTTTGCCTCATAAAGCGAGGACTCGTAACACAGCCCCATAATTGCACGGGTTGCACGGCAATTTGTTTCCACTTTGTTATTAAGTCCTTTAAAAATGAGACATTTCCATTTAGAAAATGTTTAGATAAGAGGGCTTTAGAACTGCAAAATGCCAAAGCTTTCATAAGCTTTGACTTTTAGAAGCGGCCACTTAGCTGTCACAATTTTTTTTTTCTCTCTCTCTCTCATTCTCTGAATATTATATTCTTCAGCACAAAAGACACCCACAGCAGCTTCAAACACAGGAACACAAAGCTCTGGCCCCTTTAAAGCACCACCAGCACTCTCAAGAAGTTGGGAGTAGTAAATGTGTTTTCTTCCCCCCTAAAGATTAAAAGTAACATACAACTCAAGAGAAAGTGAAGGATCAGTCAACAAACTACCAGAACCAGAGTGCCAAGCTGAAAGTGTTAGCAAAATATCGACAAATGTGAGCAACTTTTTTCAGTTTGTCACATTAAAACTAGAAACTTCAATGTATCGTATTAGAATTGTATATTCCACATCGACACAATGGAGTGGATACTTGTGAAATATGCACAACAATCAGTAAAAATGCAGTAAAGTTTGTGGTTGCAACATAATAAATAACACAAAGGCCCTGTGTCTGATTAGGCAAAAATAGACTTCAAAAAAGAGAGAGAGGTGATACATTGAGTGTATTTTTACCAGGAAGTGAAAAGATTGCACTGAAACTGGAATAAGCAGAAACCTCTCCAAGGCCGATCGGAGAACATGTACAAGAAAAAGTATCATGTGACTTCCTTTAAATATATGTAACTGCTAAATCTTATAACCATGCAAGATGTAAGTAGTCAAGAAAGACCTGCTCTTGTCTTTTTTGAGTCCATATGGATCCATTAAGTTAAATTTTAAACAAGTTCAAGGAAAAGGACTGAAGAATTGCGTCAGAAAAGTCTCAGTCTCAAGTTCCACAGAAAATCTGGAATTCTGTATGAGGAAAAGCAGAAAGTGTCTCTAACCTTTGTAAGTGTCTGCACCTACTACCGTTTGTGAGCAGTAGCAGCTCACAAACGTCCTCGTCTTATTCAGGTATTGGAGCGACAAGGTCCTTATTTTTGGGACCTTGGGGTCAAGAAAAGCTATGGATTCAACACTTTTGAAGGACAAAGTCAACTTCTGATGAGCTATACAAGAGCTCAGCTGCACATCGTCAAGGCAGGACAGCATCTATAAATAAGCGCATGCGAGACACAAAAAGTGTTTCCAGTTATTTCAAAACGGGCATTTTCCATTAAGCGAATTTATCTTTTTAATTGGATTTTTTTCTTTCTTTCTTTGGTCATTGAAAATGCAGCTATAGAAGTCCTTGAAAATTCTTTTCACAGTTTAAAGTGTAGATTAACTCGCTGAAGGAAAACAGATTGATTGGGAGGAGAAAAGTGAAACTTGCTACTGCATGGCTCACTTACAAAAACAAGGCTGTTCTGGTTGTCATGGTGAAGAATTGCAGCCCAATTGGGCTCATGAAAATGCTCTTAAATTTCTCCACAGGGTGCCAGTTTATTAATATCTCTGACATTTCTCCTTTCTTCTCTTAACTGGAAAAATCTCCATCTAAATCTTCATTTTCTAACCTGAAATTTGAGCTAGAGTCACTGATTTTGTTATATGCAGCGATGTCAGCGCTTGACAATCAAAAGATAACACCTTTTTAAAACTTGTGATCTCAGCTGCCTTGTGCTTGGATATGAATATTACTATCACTAGCAACATGCTTTAATACAATAAAAAAAATTAGCAAAAATAATTAGTGAAAAATGTACTTTGATGACAGATTGTTAATAAATGCTTAAAATATAAATTTTATTAGATAAATTTAAGGTTTCTGAGTTAAAAACAAAGAACATTTAAAAGCAAAGACGTTTTAAAAAGCACATATTATAAACTTAATTCACAGTGAACTTGTGGAACAATTCATAAAAACAGCCATCTGTGCTTGTTTCCTTAACAGATATATAATATATACTGCATCGCACAAGAATGAAGAGATGGTCAAACATTTCATGATGAACACAGTACTAGAAGTTAGGAAAAACAACTGCAGCTTGTTGAAAAGCTGCAGTTTTTCGAAAAGGCACCAGAGTTTTGTTGGTCGCTCGAAAGTTTTAGCACAAACACATTGGCATGATGACAGATGACCACAGCGACACGTGTAACAGTAAAATATATTTTGGTCTCAAGCCTTATAAATATTTTAAATACAGGTTCTTTTAAATGACAAAAGTCTTCACAGTTGTGCTTCCCTCGCAGCGAAAAGACAAGGCGTTACTCCTCCAGTGTTTAAGAAATGTCTCTGTAACGTTCCTGAGCTGTTTGGAGAGGGATTAGCGTTGAATCTGAGACCTCTTACCACAGCGGAGCGGGTTGTGGGTGAGCACCAGGCGGCAAGAGATGCAGAGGTTTGTAGAGATCCGCGTAAAGGTTCGCTCATCCCTGAACTAATCCGTGAGCAGTAGAGACCCCTCGCCTTGGGCGTCATCCAAGTCTGTGGTGGTCCGAGGTCTGGGAGGAGCTGCAGCAAGGAGGAATAAAGCACGACAAGCCAAACATAAACAGACATGCTCAGTATTTTAGTGCTTGCTCAGGGTTCTGCTCCATCTTCTGAAAGTTGCCATGTGTGAATACCTATTACCCACGCTCTCACTCAGAAAATAGGCAATTGTAAAAAGTAGAATGGAAATACCAGCAAAAAACTGTCAGTTTCGATAAACAGTTGGTTCTTTGCTAGGTGTGTTATTGGTGCTATACACTGCAAAAGCTAAGTCTTACCAAGTACTTTTGGTCTAGTTTCTAATGTAGATATCTTACTACACTTCAAATATGTCGAAAATAACTTACAAGTAACCTTTCAGCAATTAATAAAAGCTTGTTTTAAGTCAATGATTCCTTAATATTGTTGATAAAAACATTTCTGTTCCACTGGCAGATCATTTTATTTACAGCAAGATATTTTTCCCACGTTACAGGTTAGAAAAGTGGGATGAGACACAATGTGAAATGTATTACCACAAAACTAATAATATGTCAAGGTAAATTTGAGTCCTTGCATATTTTGGAATATAAAATTCTTCAGATTTGTGCTTGTGGAAGAAATAAGAAGCTGCAGACAGGCAGTTCTCTGAGTTTTGTGATACATATTTAAATATTTAATCTTTAAGCAAGAATTAGCAAAACTAAACTTTGAAACCTACATGTTAGCATTTTTTCACACTTTTAGAGCAGGAGGCGAGGTCCTTCTGCAGGGAATGTCCATGTTTTCAAACAGATTTTCTAAAACCTGCTGCATTCACGTCGCACTGTTTTGACAGACACACTCAAATCCAGCTGGACTTAAGTTTTTCAGCGTGCAGCAGCTGCCCTCTACTCGACTTGCTCGGGAAAACTGAAGAAAATAAATATCCTTACGAGATCCGAGAAAGGGCTGAGAAATGAATGTGCAGGTGGAGAAAATGGGAGATTCAAAATCTGATTACAAAAGAAAAAGATTAAAAGAAGGAAGGAGAGCTATGATCAAAAGGTTCCCAGAGAGAAAGGGATGCAAACTCACAGAGACAGTCAGGCCTCACTGTGCTGCTCAGGAATGTGCTGGGGCCTTTGATGGAAGAAGAAAGAGCAGCTAGTCTCAGGCTCCTGGAGGTGGCAACCAACTTCTCTTCCTGGAAATACAGAAAGTGGAAGAAAAAAAAACTTTGAGGGAAAAAAAAGACTGTCATTATGAGGCGTAAATAGTGGGGCAACTTTATCTGCTGGGTACCCGAAAAACTTTTTTAAGGCCAAACTTCAGTCGCTTTCTCACAGCTAGGAATCAGAGGCAAGGCTAATAGAGCTTTTACTGAAACTCTCACAAAGATAATTGATTCAGTTGTGTGTGGTCACTGCAGGTCAGTCTCCAGGTTTGTGCAACTGTTGCATTTCCAGTGTTGTCCGACAATGTTATTTGCTTACCTGGTGGCAAAACAGTCAAAAATAAAACAAAGTTTTTAAGGAAATTGAAATCTGGGATCAACACAATATGATCTTAAAAAAGGTGCATTTTCCACCATGTTGGGCTTCTAAAGCAACAACTATGTTGCTATGTTTAGTAGTGTTGATTCACAGCAAAAACACAACATGGAGACTAAAGGAAATCAAACCCACTGTCCCTCAAAACCATTACTCAGCTTTGCAGTTTTTTTTTGGCTTAAGTTTACATCTGCATGAAATCAAATTAATTTGAGGCTTTTAATGATTTATTTGAACTTTTTTTCCCCAGCTGGGTTTATAATAAGGACTACAACTTCAACATATATATATATATATATATATATATATATATATATATAAACCCACATGAACTAGAAGCACAAGTTACATTATTTCTGAATAATTCACATAATGTCAAAATGATTAATGTGGGCTCTAATAAATATACTTTCTTAGCTATATTTGATTAAATGGCAGTTAGGCAGAAACCACACAGTTTTTGTAAAACTCAACAAGCTCTTGGTGCAATTTTAATTGCATATTTGAGTACTCATTTATCTCAAGTGGTAGAGCCTATTTTAGTCAGTTGGCTTTCCCGGTTTCCAATAGGGTCAAGACGGGTTGTTTAAAAAAACTAATGTTTGTCTGATTTAATTCCAAAAAAACTGTTCTGATGTATGTTTTTTGATTGTTGTGAAATTTCAACAATCTAGTTTTTGTTTTGAGGTGTAGTCTTAATATTTGAGGAAAGCAAGCATAGAAAAAAGCACAATGTGGACATCAACTATTTTTTTAAGCAGGTAAAAGATGGTACAGGTTTTAAAGCCTGACCTTGGCTCTTCCAACCATTCCTCCTGATATTGTGACAAACAAATTGAGGCTGTTGCATTTGGAGCTTGGTTAGCACCTTTGCAGTGCATCCTCATATTAAATCTTCATGCTTTGTTTTCCAAAAGTGGATGAAGACAGTTTACATAGCAGTTCGTTTTCCTCTTTTCACGTTCTTTTTTTTTTATTCCCCCATTAACTGTAACTTGAAGTTAGGTCTATGACAGGACACTAACTTTTTTAAGTAATCTCTATTAATTCTGATCAGACGGTCAAATATCCCACCAAAAGTAATGCATATATTTACAGAAATGTACTTATTAAAGCCTATTACTATATATTTTTCAAAGAAAATACAAAATTGAAATTAGTGCAAACATTTTTTCCAAGAAAGTTTGTTTTATTATTAGTCAACCCTCAAATAAAGTAAAATTCAAACGAATCATTAATAACCTCAAGTTACCATTCTTGCTGATGATGTGAGTATATAAGCATCTGACTGGAACTGTACATAGATTACAGATCAACATTTGAACCTGTGAACGTTTTCTTCCACCTGTTTTTGTTTAAACAAACCACAAGTGAGCAGCAGCCATTAAGCTGATGCAAATGTCACTTATCACTTATCATGGGAGTCATTAAGCAAAGTGAGAGGTAATCTAGAAGAGCAAAACCACTTAAAGAGTGACTGCACGACTATTTAGAGGAGGTTGCAGACTGCTGATAGCAGTCAGCTGTCAACAGTGATGTCTTAATGGCTCCCCCGACTGTTTTTCCAGCAAAGAACATAAACGGGGCAATTAAAGGAGACTGGTAATCGTTAGGTTTCATTTGAACGTCCATTTGTGCTGGTGTGCACTCGGACCTTCTACGAGACATTACTGCCACCTGAAATTATTCATTTATTCATAGAACTTGTAAATGAGGTGCGGTACATGCAGTAGCTTGTGTGTGGGTGAGTTATTCAAATGCTGTCAGAGTTAGAAAATCCTTATCCAAACAGCCACTGTTCCAACAAAGCAGTGCTATTAGGAGGACCTGGATAAAGGGTGGTGTTGCTGAGAAATCCCAGTTGTTTTTAAAGGAATTCAACATTTCACTGTGTGTGTGTGTGTGTGTGTACGTTCTTGTTTATGTGACCTACCGGACCTTTTCAGATCATCAGACCTTAATGGGACAAAAGTTGGATTCCCTGATTAAACTGGACAACATGTTCATCAACAAACATCAAGGAGCAGAAATGACACAACAGTCCACTTTCAAAAGCAGAGTTGTCCAAGCTCTTAGCCATGAGGGATTTCAAGATTAAAGTATTTGAATTACATAAAAATCTGATTTTTAAAAAAATTAGGAATGCAGAAATACATCCATTATCCCATCCCCCCATAAAATCAACTAAACATAATGTTTTCATGAAATGAACAAAATGAAGAGATCTCTAAATCACATCAATACAAAAAATAAAAATGCTGTATTAAAAGAAAGGCATCCAGTTTTCTGCATTTCCTAAAATGTGATTAATTAAAATATCTAGTATTCTACCTATAATTTTCCACTTAATGAAAAATTTGATTTGTAAAAATCTTGCCACAAAAAATGCTCTTTAAAAAGTGTCCCTATATATTAAACACCTGTGCTGACAAGCCAAATTTGGATCGAGGGCCACATAAAACCATTCTAAGGGCCACAAATTGAACACTCCTGGTCCATACTCCCATAGTCATGGGGGGAAACAAATTTTGTCAGGGACAACTAGTCCGCAGAGAAGCAATGCCACTGTCCCTATCAACAATGGTTACTGGTCCATAGACAAAGAAGACTGGACAAGTTGCCAATGAGACTGAGTCCTCTTAAGAAAGGTGAAGATTTCCCTGTTTTCTGCAACGAGACCCTCCAGGAGCGACATGAAAAAAGGTCAACACCCTTGGGAACATTTTATACAGCAGAAACTGACAGAAACACAAACCTAAAGACACAGCAGGAATCAATGTAGAGGTGTAAAGTGATATTCTGAGAAAAAAACAAACTAAAGTAGATTTTAATTAAAAGACTTAAAATCATCTACATTTCATGACACAATGAATGCCTTTTTGCCAGTGTCTAAGGCCTAGTCAACACATATGTGAGAAAACATATTTTAAATGTGTTTTGGTCTTTCATCATACAAAAACTTTGTTTAATATCATTAAAAACAATTATTTATAAAAACTCCAACATAAGTGAAATTGGAAAAGAGATTCAGGGTCTCTCGCATTACAGTGTGCAACATGTAAAGCGGCAATATAGCCACATGCTTGTTTTGACACAATTCCCAACAAACTTCGGATTGTGTTTTAATAGCTTTATATTCTAATACGCTATCTAAAAGTAGTTCAACCTATATACCTGTGCACACAAATTAACTTCTTGGCGCTTTAATTCTTAACAGGAAGTTGTCCTTTTGAAGCAATTTGATTGGCTGACATATCTTTGCACAACACTGCCCCCTATGGATTTGGGAAGTTTAAAGTAATGCTTAGTAGTGAACCAAGGCCTAGGAGTTTCAAAGGTGTTGATCAAAGTGTCAGGTCTCAGAGCGTGTACAAGAGGACAGTATGTTGTGGTGTTGGGTAAGTTGAGGGATAGTGTTTGGGACAAATGGCATTATTTAAATGAATCGAAGTCAATGCAACAGCTTAAAGACATAAATACAAATGTGTGTGTGTCTACATTGTGTCCTACTCTGTACTCTTGGATTCTGCGTTTGGACTCGTCCAGCTGGTCCTGCAGGTCCCGGACGATCTCTCTGTATCTACCACAGCGCTGCTCTACAAACGCCATCTGTTGCCGTGAATCCTGAATAAACCGAACAGAGGCTGTTGTCACAACCAAGCAGACGTGAGACTTGGCTGTTTCCAACCAAGTGGAGCTTCCTAATGCCTCAGCAGTGCTGAGCACTGAATTCAAAACAGTTAGAATAAAGATCCGCATGGACCTGATTTCAACCCACCTCCAAATCTTTGAAGTCGTTTAGCAGACATTGTTTTTCTGGAACCGACTCCAAGTGCTCCAGTGCTATTCTCGTGTTCTATCCGCAGGCACACACACACACACACACACACCCACACACACACACACACACATATATATATGTATATAAAGTCAGTCTAACAGGGAGGGAGTTCAAGGAAACATAATCCACTTATCTCATATTGGGATCTGAATCTTGTAATTAAAAGATAAGAACTGCAATACTTCAGAACTTGTCTAAAAATTATTACTTTTTTTTAACTTTCCATACATTGCGTATAACTCTGTTACTTAATGATACCTTCAAGGTACATAAGGTACGAAAGAAAATCTAGAAATTAAAAATAAGTGCAAGCATAACCAAGAAAAACCTGGAAGAAAAAAAAGAGCAGCAAGGATGGAATAATCAAACAGCATGAAATGAGATTGTTCAAGGTTCACATTAAAACAAGATAACTTCTGACAGCTGCACACTCTGATGAGATATTTATGGATATTTCAACTCTGCAGAGTCAACTGGCAGCTTTATAAAAACAGACAAAGAGTCTTAAGCCAACTCTGTTAGGTGTACTGTTGTCTAGATTTCATGTTTCAGTGTACCAAAATGTGCTTCCCCTTGGATTTCTTTAGATTGCCTCTCAGAAACAGGACCTATTAAAACGATTCGAAGCCGTCTAGTCAGTATATTTCCTGGTTTTCTGAACATCAGCCATTTGTTGTTTTCATATTTCGTCTAAGCAAATAGAAAATTTTGATTTGAATGCTTTGGTCATTCAATATCAACAGTCTGTTACAAAAATTGCTCTCCATTTTGGACAGAAAAGATTGATAGACAAAATCAAATGTCAGCATCAAGATTTCTTAGCGGGTTGAACAATAGATGTTCTTGTTTTCTTATCTGTGATAGTATTAAATTTCATCAAAATGGTTAAACTCACAGTTTACATCTAATTTAGATTTCTAAATACTTGACGTAACTTTGGAAAAACTATCAGGTAACAATTAGGCCTGTCGCAATAAATCAATTAATTGTATGAGAAATTAAAACAAACTCAACTTATGTGATTTATAGTTTTTCTCTTTTCTCTTTCTTCTAAAATCTGGATGACAAAAGTCCTCAGTCTTATGATTTGCTCTCAACTATGTTTTTTTATGAAGAGCACAATTCATTTCATTTGTTGTTTCTGTTGTTTTGTTAATATATTTTGGATATTTAGTGAATGTAACACTACAAATTACATTCCAGTGTAATGTGTAGTGTAGTGTTAACTATTCATTATAATTCAAAGTTTATTGATCTTTGAGATTGTGGTCTTGCATTATTATGACATTAGCATTATAATATTACTTGAAAATGGTCTCAAAACAACAATGTTATCGTTTATCGCAATAGCTTCTGGGACAATTTATCATCCAGCAAAATAGCAAGTAAAAATGCACAGATGTAAAAATTTGGACCAATATTGATATCCAGTATTTTTTTTTTTCTTACAGATATTTACATATATTGTATGTAGTTTATTGTATCACATATTTTCCTACCCTTTCGACACTGAAAAAACAACACCATTAACATTTCTTCTCTACTTCAGTTAAACACTCCTCAGTCTTGCGAAGCATCACTGTCACGGTCACATGACCAAACTAAAACCACATGACCAACCTCTTCCAGAAATACAAATGGCAACAAGATGAAAATAAAACATTGATTGTTAACATTAGCCTAGTTTTACTTATCAAGCCAATACCTAGATGTTAAAAAATGACTAACATCAGCTGATAGGTTAATGCCGAAATATCATGTATCCCTCCTATGGGGGTTTAATAAGAGGGGCTGCAACAGATGAAAGCCTGGAGGTTTGATAGTTAGAAAACAACCTTATCATGAGACAGGACAGGAAGTGCATCCATTGTAGCTCAAATGCTGTTTACTTTCTGAGAACAAGCCTGGGGTTCTGCTCCAGGTTCTGTCAACTCTCTTGGCCGGAAAGATTTGCCAGCTACTCACCAAAGAGCTGTCTAAACAGGGAGTTCACTCTGAGGCTGGAAGGATGTGCAATATTTCCTTCTATTGGAATTCCAAATAATAAGCATTCTGAAAAAACTATCCCGCTGAGAGACTGAGAAGTTTTGGTAAATAAAACAATGCAATCGAATTTTAACCAAGTTGATCCAGGCCAGGTTAGTCTGATTGGGTGCATCGTCTCGTCTCAGCTTGAGCTGGCTGGTCAGTCAATCATCTTTTCCCCATGCTTCATCACATCCCATCCCTGACTCTGCTCTCAAAGGACACACAAGTCAGAGTTTTTGCCACATCTTTTAGATAACTGCTCAAAAAAATATTCTACTATATTTCAGCACCATTTGTTTACTCTTTCCAGAGAACTGACAATTTCAAAGTGTATAAGAATATCACCATCTGGGGCCAGTGTATTACTTCAACACCTCACATTCTCTGAGATATTGCCAACAAAGGAGGACAATATCTCCTCCTTTGGAGATATTGCCAAAGGAGGAGATTTCATGCCTTCCTATTTTACAGTTACATATGTTATTAGACATTTTGGAAAGATTAACTGCTTTCAAATAAATTGAGTCATGTAATCAAATGCAGCATGTGACTATATGCTGCATTTGCAGTCACTGCATCTGGGGAAGCTAAAGAGCAGTATTTGGTTTATTCTAGTGTTACCATAAAATGTTTTTACAATTCTTGGTCAGAATAATGAAGTATTTCCACAAGAGTAAGAATAAGTATATCGAAGATCAACGTTTACACATTGCTTTACACTACAATGTTTTAAATGTGAGACTGCCAAATTGGGTATAGAGGATGGAACTGGTGAGAAATGTCAGACATTCCTACTTGGATTTTTAAATCAGATTTCTTTTTGTTTTAATTTAGAACTTTTAATTTTTGACTGAAGTAAAATACAATTCAGTTAAAATGCAACCTCCAACCAAAATGCAATGACAATGAATGGAGACTTTATTTTTCTCTTTTTGACAAGCAGAACCAGCCAGAGTCCTCGTTCTGTTACACTACAGTTATTTGTCGGTGTGCTATTTGGAAACCTCAGTTTATACAGGGAGGATACAAGCTTTCAAAAGTTTGAGAACTACGGTACTACATCAGTCTTAGCTTAACAGCGACGGATTTGTCAGGTCCACAGTTGGGTCTTGACAAGATTCTTACCAATTTCCCAAAAATGGGACTTTCGGATGATAGTTTTTGCTACAAGCAATTTTTAAACCTGACACCCCATATTTTGTCCTCTATTTGTCATTTTTGGACGATCCAGTACAAAACTACAATCAGTACAGAAAATGATCACAAAGGAAGCTGAAAAAGCAGAATAAGCTTAACCCCTTAACTGTCACCCCTAAAAAGGAAAATGTCCAGACTTTGGCTGGAGAGCACCCAAAGTCCAGATCATTGGAAGAAAAACATAAGAAACAAATTAGAACATAATTTTTTAGAGGTGTTCTAACGTTAGGTGTAGATAATTCATGATTAGGAGACAATTTATCAGCCAGGCAGAACGACAGTATCCTTATTTCCCTAATGGATAACATTTGTCAATGGGAAACACCAAATATAATTTCTGCTTTTAAATGGGACTGATTAGATTGTGGCAGAATATTTTATTATTTTACAGAAATTCAACTTTACAGTGACTTTGTAGTAAGAACAGGATGTCGGTAGGTTTCACCAACTCAAATGTAAGACTTTTAAAGACCATTCATTAAGACCTGATCCATGACAGAAATGAAGAAAACTGCATTTTAGTTACAGACTTAACCCCTAGTGCTGAGCATTTTTGAACATAAAGCACTGAGCCTCAAATGGGGTTGGCAACAGAAGTGAGCCAATGGTGAGGGCCAAAGTCATCTAGCCAACAATCAATAAATTTTCAATTATCCATGATTAACACAAAAAACCTAGCTAGTTAGTGGTAGCCCCAACTGCCTTGAGTCACAGAATGCAATGAAGATGTTTGAGCGCCACTCAAACTTTTGCCTGACAGAACAAAAATAAATACTATGCAGAATAGACGAGATTAAATAGTCCTGCCACAACAAATTTAAGACCTGGGATGGACATATAAGGCCAACTTAGATTATTTTTTAATGAGTTTAAGACATTTTAAAGCCTTACTTTTAGATGTACAATCGTAAGACTTTTTGGGACGTTTTAAGGCTGTGCGGACACCCTGAAAGTGTGGTGACAAACTGTATACTACCTGGTCGATTCAAATTGCAATCAAGAATTTTTGTCTCAACTCACTCATCGAAACCCTATCTTTACATCAGCAGAGATCTGGTTGTGCTGCTATACTCACACCTCCGTGGTTAGCTTCAGCAATGGCCCTGTTCCTACTCAAGGTTGGTATGTTTAAGCAGCAAAAGGAAGCTGGCTGTTAGGAGGCATCACCGACTGTCACGCTGACATATTAGTAAGATTTGCTGGGTGATCCTGAGCAGCTGGGCTGAGTGGAGAACGGGTCGATGTGTCCCTGCTGACGGCAGAAAATGCGGGATTTGATGGAGGTTTGAGACATCTCCTATTCTGTCTTGTAGCAGCGAACTGCTATAAGACAGTTCGCTGGTCAGCTGAAGCTGACAAGCGTGGCGTATAATTGTGACAGATGGGCCGCTGTGTGTTAGACAGGTTCCTACACTTATTTATTTATTTTTAGGGCTGTTAAAGGCGCTCGGATCAATGCAACCTTTGATCAGCGCAAACGAATTCCTATCAGACATCTAATTGCTGATTAAGGATGTTGGCGGTGGTCATTAATAGTACGGATGGTAGAATCAATACCATATTGTCAGCAAGGCTCACTTCTGGGCACCATCAGCAAGACTTGTAATGATTAACGGAGCCTCTGAGCCTCGACTAAAACAATCATTTCTCACCCTGGGTTAGTCTTCATGGGCAGCCAAACAAAGAAATCTATAGGGTTACTACGTAGTTTTCAAAATATGGAATTTCCTTCCAGCATTTTCAATATTGGTATGGAAAAAAAAATATAGAGAAAATATGAAAATCTAACTTTCTAAAATAAATGGACTAAGTTTCAGAATGAAACTTGGTCCATTGAGAGGCTTTCTCCTACTTACTGATAGGTTTTTGTTCTTCTTACTGTGTCAAAGAAGAAAAGAAAACAAGCTTAAGATTCCATTATCTCACAAATAATGAGAAAGTAAAACTGGAACAGGCACAAGGAAGTTTAAGATCACATTATCCCACTGCAATAGTGAAATAAAATAAAATCACAAAAAAAGGGCAGGTTTTAGTTTAATCTAAAACAACTGAAATGTTTCAAAAATGAAACAAGGTTGCGTGCGGTATTTTTATCACCAAATAATGAGATTAAAGCCATCAATGGCATTGTTATCTCGACATAATGAGCACTGAAAATCTAATTTAATGAAAAATACCAGAACACTGAAAGAGCTCTAAGCTAAGTGATATATGGGGTTATAATGAAAAAGCTTGAGGTTTTATTTTGAGGTGAGATGTTTTGGTGGCTTCCTCAACAGAGCAAGACTAGGTCTCTTTTTTTCAACATAGCAAGATAATAAAACAGTCATGCGAGCAACTGAAAAAAAGAAATTCTGTACACAACATCTGGATTTCTGGATTCACAAACACATGCTTATTCATAAAGATTTATGGCTCTTATAGGTGGCTGTGATTCTACATATACACCAACTCACGCTGGACATTTGTGTCAAAATCAGTCTAAAAATCAACAAATATTTGAAAACTGTAGCACGGAAAGGTCTTAAAGTTTGACCTTTCCACCTAAACTTACAGGTGAACCAGTTTATATGGCTAAATCAAATCATGCTGGTATAATTTTAACTTCAATATGACATTTAAATAAAATCTTAATTGAACTTCCACAGTAACATACTACAAGAAATCAAATCTTACCATTTCCAGATCCAACACACGATCCTAAAACAGAAATAAAATGCAACAGATTAGGATTAAGGATGAATTGAAACCTGAACGTGAACAAGTGAAGTTCAAACACAGGATGCTTCCATGTGTGCAAAAGTCCAGGTAACAGCTCAGCACGAGTAAGAAAAAAAAAAAAAAGAAACTCAGCAGATGCGTGTAGGAGTAAACCTCTCTTCTTTCAAGAAACCCTGAAAGAAGAGAGGAATAGGGTGTTCTTACATAACAAGGGAAGTAAACGCAGCGGCTGGGGAGAATTCTTCTTATGACGCTCACAAAGACAAAATGCTCCATCCTCTCCTCCAGCTCCTGACTGATGTTCCCTTGCTAACGATGCATAAGTGATGCTTTGGCTCTTATCTGCCACTCAAACGCACACCTGCTTCTCCCTGCAGCAGGCAACCTTCTCTCCCCCTTTTTCTGCAATGTGTTGATGCTTTCCAGCAAGGGTCCTTTTTTATTCCTCCCCCCCACCCATCTTTCGTTTTAACTCATCTGTGTCCCTTGTGCTTTCCGTTTTTCGCCTCTTCACATGTAAATCATCCTTGCAGATGCGCTTCAGTGTGTTTATGTGCGTACGCGCATCTGCTTTGCATTTTAATGGGGTGTAAAAGCGCCAGGGAGGCTCCGCCAGGGGCCGGTCCACTCCGGCTTAGGTGAGTGGGTGGCCTGCCAAGAGGAGAAAAAAAAATGACAAGGCCTTTACTGACTTTTAAACTCCAAGGCCTCATGTCTGCAGTAATTAGCTATTTGCTCAAGCAAGCCCTGGAGGAGTCTGCCAGGCGCACAGCTGTGTAGCAGAGTGGGGTAGGGGCGGATGGGGGGGCAGCATCAGAGAAATGTGATTCGGCTGGAAATACAGCTGACGTGCAGAAAAAGACAACGGGAAAAATGTGTTGTCGAAAGAGGGGAAAGACGGAAACAAATAAAGAATTAATCTACAAACAGATCCAGCACAGATTAATGAAAATACATGAATCTGACCTGAAAGCTTCTCATTTCTTCCTCTTTCGCGCGAGTCCTCTCCAGCAGCTCTGAAAACGAGGAGACTGCGTGAGATAAGATGCTGCGGCTGATAAGCAGAGCTCTCAGACCCGCGCTCACTTGGAAAACGCTCCCTGAAATCCAAGCTAGTTTTATTAATCCAGAGTGCGCTCTGCTCGTTTGCTGGTTTTGCTTTTGTTTTCTCCAACATCCAGTTCCTGCTGTGCAACTTGTGAAGTTACGGCCGATACAAAAACTGCAAACGGTTCAATTTTATTCTGAAATCTTTAGAACGGAGCTTTCGCAGTTTTCTTGAAAATGACTGGACGTAGCTCAAGCAATCTGCATCCATGGTGACAGAACTTACGGGCGTAATTTCATAAGGCTAATTTAATAAAAAAAAAAATGTCACGGCATATTTTTCTGAACCCAGTTTGCGAAATTGTATTTGATTGTTTAGTAGAGCAAACAAATCAGTGTTTTTAACAAGAAATCGAAGTGAATGCCTTGTTTTGCAAAGTTAAAAAAAAAAAAGTAAATATAAAGGAATCTGATTAACCATGTTTACAGCTAATAGTTTATGCTTCATTTAGATTACACGTTTTTATTTAAATAATAATAATAAAAAAAATTCACCTGTAATAAAATTTTTGCCATTCAGCAAAAATGGCAAAACCGCTGTTAGCGCTCTGTTAGTGGTTGGAAATCATCTCTAGCTAATATAACTAATATAACAAGCTAAAGATGATGCACCTATTATTTTTGCTTATATTTATAAATACAGATCGATATAAAAATAATAGCAAGATGTCTTCCTGTTTTACTGATAGTAATGTTTTTTATTTTTAGAAGTGAGCACATCCTCTGGGAACTGCCTGACAGATTGTATAAGACTGACTGCATCCCTGTGTCAACATAATGTGCTGTCTAAAGATGTGCCTGTTTACAGATAAACTGTGTGCAATGTCAAGACTCTTAAAAAAACCCTCTAATATTAGTGGGTCGATAATATTGGTCAACCTCTAAGTTTAAATATGAGCGGTTTGGCAGCTCCTTGTGTGAATGTGCATATTGATGTGTGTGTATACTTTATGAAGCCTTTCTAGAATGTTTACTGACCATCTAAGGTTAGTAAATATAACCTCAGAAGGTTAGTAAATATACTAACCTTATGGGTCCTTATGGGACCATAAGGTCCAAAGGCCCGAGCTTTGGACCTTATAGGACCAAGGCTCGGGCCTAATAAACTGAGCCCCATTTTTCAGGGTCAAGGTATGACGTGAATAAAGTTTAGGTTAAACTTAGAAATATACTGTTAGTGTTAGACATAAATGCACTTATTAAAATGAATGGAAATCAATACAAAGTCCTAAGTGTGTAATCAGAAACACATATTTTCAGACAGATCACAACAAAACAGAACTCATAACTATAAAGTAAGTTAAAAAGAAAATCAATGATTGTGAGTTGTTAGCATGTGATGATAGTCACAAATCATACAGTAACAGTCTTCAGTCAGAGGCTTCTTCAGATTTGTTGCAAGACTGACTGCTACTGGAGATTCTCCCTTCCTCCAGCAATATTATATCATTTATGTGACAGCTTACATCAGTTTATGTCTCATGAATATATAAAAACCTGAAGATGAATGTTTTCTTCCTGTAACAAATCTGACCACAGCCAATTTTACAGAAACATGGTGGAAAAAAAGACTAAAGTCAAAAAGATAATTTCTTCCTGTGGAACAACTTTCTGGAGCCTCCATAGTCCAAGTCTGTTTTAATCAGGCCTGGAACCAGCTGGAAAGTGATAGTCATAGTGGCCTACTGCAATCTTTGCTGACTCAAGCTCAGTCCCACTTTGCCTGAAAGCCGTGCTGGGTTCCACAAAACCAGAACCGCTCTTATCTCTGCAAGCAGGGCAGAGTGACTTTCAAGTGAAGAGGCCAATGAGTAGGAACTGTAGAAAATAGATAGATTGCTGCTGAAAGCCAATAAAAGTACTGTTTCTCTGCAGAGAAGGGGGCAATATCGGGTCAAGGAAAAAAGAAATGTAAGAATGTGTGTGTAAGAATGTATTTTCTTTTAACAAATGCCTATTGGATCCCATTATTAAATGTTGTATATGGATTTTTGCTGCAGTTTAATGAATGTTCTATATGAAGATTATTTTAGTTTTAGAATTATTTGAGATACAAAGAATAAAACAAGAATCTTCAGTATTAACATTAAAATTTAAAACCTGAAAAAAAAAGAGAAATCTAACATATGTTTGACCTTAACTATACATGACAGCAGTATACAAGAGGAGTAATCTCATCTTTATACCAAGCTTTGCACAGAGATTATGTTAAACAGCATCTTTCAGCCATTTTTTTTTATTAGAAGCATATGTTCTGTGGTTGTGAACAGCATGTGTTTAATTACCGTCTATACGACAAGAGGCACCATGTATAGGGTTTCTTTAATTTAGAATATTTATCCGATGTTTATAAGACTGCTACAAAACACCATGAAAAAGTGACACGACTGTTTTCATAATGGCTCCCCAACTCTACCTGTCTCACTCTGTCTTTAAACTCCTCTTCTCTTCTTAATGAAACACATCATAGGGAAAGAAAGCAAGAAAGAGGGAAAAATGAAAAAAGAAGACGAAAAGAAAGCAAGCAAGAAAGAAATAGAAAATAGAGGTTGTAGGCTAAAAAGAACTCCAATACAAAATCATTAGGATGCTTTCTCAAACATTTATAATGGCAAGGATACATTAGAAAAGATAAAACTAAGTTCACATGAGGGCACAGGCAGGCATCTTTGTAAGCATCCATGGAAACAAAACAGTGACAAAAAGCGTCCAATTAAAGGGATTACCGCTCATACAGGTGGGGTGAGCAGACAGAAAGATGCGAGTCTGACTCAGCCGTGTTAGAGAGATCAGCTGGAGGAGTCTGTAAATCAAAGGCAGGAGAGATCCTCACCTATCTTTTATTTTTAGCCATCACAAGTTCAGCATATATGGAGGGGCCAAGTGATTTATCATCATCATAAGGATTTTTTTTTTTTTTTTGGTTAAGCACTACCTTTCTTCTCCATGCTGAGGGAGAGCAGCAGCTTCTCCTGCTGGTCCAGGCGCTGCAGGAGGGTTTCCTGCGTCGAGTCGCGGTTCTGCCTGAGAGCTTTCAGCTCTTCTCTGGTCTGCTGGTGCTGCTTCCTCAGGCGCCGCTCCTTCGCGTCGCGCTCTCGCACCTCCTCGCTCAGCCAGCGCAGCTTGGACTGGTTGGGTTCATGCGTAGCGTGCAAGAAAAATGAAAAATGTGTACACTGAAACTGCTGTTCTGGGTTGGTTTGTGCGTTGGTGACACTGGTAGGCATTTATCGTATTGTATCGTATCGTTGATCATTTATCCTGAGACTTGTCATGATAAGAATTTAGATTTATAATTGAGATAAATTCTATTTAATGACTTTTAAAATCCACCAAAATAGTCTATACCATCGGGATTCTTAGTTTTACTTTTTTCTCAACTGTTTGTTCAATGAAAGCATCAATAAATATAAAAAATATGAATGAACTATGACCAGTTTAGTGATACAAATAGCATTTCATTAAATAACTGGTGTCCTAAGAAGCGCTTTACAAATAGAAATGTCCTCGACACGCCTCCACATAGACTTTGAATGTAAACCAGATGTGCTTGACACTCAAAACGCCTTTGGTGTGAACGCACAATTACTTTTGCAAAATTTACCAACTGTAAATTTCTTGTGTCTAAGCAGATAAGCGTATTTCAAAAGAGCTTATGTTTTATTAACAATAATATTGCTTATTACTTTCGTGTTAAGAGATGAGTCTTTTTTTTCTGGTAACAAACTGCCACGAAGTATAAATAAGATTTTTACATTTGTGTTTGAATAACGAAAAAAAAAAATTTTTTTACTTTTCTGCCAAATTCACCAAATCCACAGTTCGTGTTAAGTAGTCAGTAGTATAAAAAGAGTAGTTTTTCAAAAGAGCAGAAGAAATCCTATGTTTTTTTGAACAATAACAATATTTGTTATTAATCTGTTGCTAAGAGATGAGCGCATTTTCTAGTAACTAAGTGCCACAAAGTAAACATGTAATTTTTACTTTTGAAAATTAAAAATCAGAAGGCATTTCATTAACATTAGTGCAAACACTTTCCTAGCCTTTTCCCTACATTAAGCTTTTTAGCTATTGTTTTATTAGCCACGTTTATCACACTGAATGGAGGAAGTCATTGTAAGACAACATGGTAGTGATGCCCCACGTGCCACTGGCAGCATTTAGACTAACATTAGCACTTTGACTAATTTTAGCTTCTACACTAATTTTAACACAGTTAATGGAGTAGGTCCATGTTACTCAACATGCTTGTGACTCTCCACATATACATTGTAGCTTACTTTAGGATTGATGCTAATTTTATCATTAGAACGCTGGGTTCCAACCGATGGGGCAAACTTTGGCAGGTCCCGTTTAAATTTCTTCAGAAATTTTCTAGTTAGTTTTTATCGTCACTTTTATTATCATAATAGTACCAGAAAATATTGTGATAAAACTTTAAGACCATATCGCCCAACCTTAATCAATTATGCTGACAATAAACAGAATAAAAGAAATTGCCACATTCTGCAGATTTTTCATGTAGCCACGTAAGACGATTTTACACAGTAATAAAATCACATTTAACTCAAATGATTCCATTCTTTTTTAAAGAAGAAAATAAACATTTTATTGCCTAAAATGCAATAACATAGCATTCCTTTAGTGTACATTTAATTATTTGTAGCAAGGGATGTATCTTTAGCTAAAAAAAATACTTCAACTATCTAGTGAAAAGCTTGGCCTTTTCTGCTAAAAAAAAAAAAGAAAAAAAAAAAGGAAAATCTCACTAAAATATTGTACCTGATACTTACCTATGAGTTTTATGAGTTTTACAATATAATAGTTGGGACATTTTTACATACAGTGCACACAGTCACAACACGTGGGGAACAGTAGCAGTGGGTTAATTAGACAAATGATCACACTGATTTTATGCATGATAATTAGCATCACTTCACTGGGCTTTTGTTTTTCTTCTTCACATCATTCCTGTGTTTTCAGCCTAATTATAAACCAGTATTTTTAACCGTCCTCTCTCCCAGTTCTGCTTTGGGTGAAACTACGCAGCAGTGTGCTTTAATTTGATACGAGCTTTGTGACAAAGCATTATGTTCACAAAAATAACTATAAGAAGGACAAACAGTGGAGAGAGTTTTGATGTGGGAATAGATTGTGGAGAATTTTTTTTATTTTTTTTTTTGTTTAAGAGGCAGTAACATAAATGCTATAAAAAGTTAATCCTCAGTTGACCAATCAAAAAACAACAAACCTTTTTCACTTTCTCGCACATCTATTCTGAGGCTTATTCATGTTTTATAGTTTCAGAAATCCATAAAGAAAGAATAAAAGCAGTAGATGCAAATTTCAGTGTCTTCACGAAAGAGAGTTTGGGCAACAAAACTAAATTTACCACTACATTACTTTATGCTGGAACCAGCACATGTAAATTTTTTAAAATAACATGCATCAGTTTACTTAAAGTCTTTCATTTGCTTAGATTTTTTTTATCTCATAAATGGTCATCATTAAAGTTTATTAAGTGGGCTTTTGATCACATTATTCTTCTGAAAATATGAACAAGGCCAGTCAAGGCTGGTTTATTTATGTGTCAGCATTGATATAAAAGGCAGTCCAAAGGATATATCCCAACTTAACCTAGATCTCAGTTTTACATCAAAATTTTAAAAAATTAGCGTGGACTAAATGCAGATTAGGAATAATGCATCTGCATTGATATGGGTACCCATAGTTTATTGTTTATTTCACGGTCTTGAAACAGTATAAGAATACTTGTAACTGTAAATATTGGTTATTGGCCATGACACCAAAAATAATATTGGATGTCAGTCAAAATCTTCATATCGGTGCATATCTAATGAAGACTTTTTGAGCACAGTATTTAAACTTTGTTTATAAAATATAATTTTAAGTTCTTTTTTTGACATTTCAGACCCATCTGCGAACCACAGGTCCAATTCAATTTGAATTTTAAGCTGTAGGGACCATAAAACAAAGTAAAATGGCTATTTTTTTTTCTCTAAATTTTGGATTGTGTACGCATTTAGTCTAACACCAAAATACTAATGGCTAAAATGTTCAAATGAAGTTCTGATAAGGAAAATAAAAGATAAAGCAACCTAACAGAAAACAATGTGAAAAACCACAAAATGTATCAAGTGTTTCTTTTTTTTTTCGTTAGAAAATGGAAGAATATATTCAATCTTTGATTTGTTCGTTGGTCAGTTTGATTTGATCTCTTTCGTATATGTCTGTGCAACTGGGTGTGTTATAGCCCAGTTTTTGTTGTAAGCTACAAGTACCCTGCTACCTATGTCAATTCCACTGCCTTTATTTTGTGACTCACTCTAAAGCAAAAATACACTTGGGAAAGAATCCAGAAGAAGAAAAACTTTTCAGGTTCTGTGCAAAACATATCTAAACACAAATGATACAGAAACATTTGCATCATTGCGTGAGTTCTGACAAAGCTAGCATACCTTTGTCTCAGCGAGCCAAAGATGCGGATCCTTCACTAATCCGGGTCTCTGGGAGATCGCCTGTTAAACCAGAATAAAAATAAATGCAAATATGAGCTGGAATACCATTCTTATTATACCCTGCAGAATCCTGCTGCCCATTCTGAAGTCTGAATATTAGGGAAGTTTCAGCACGGACCAAGAGAAATTTAAAGAGAAACTACCAGTTACAAAACATAAAGAGGAAAAAACAAAACAAAAGGTGGGCAGACAAACCAGATAGAGGAGAGATGTCGAAACCCGTAACCTCAGTGAGAAGCTCCTGCCAACTTAAATTGCAGTACGTGTTTAACAGCGTATGACACTACACGCACACACGCATGCATGCACACCTTTGAATAGAGGTTGTGTGTGATAAAAATGAGCTCAGGGACTGTGTTTCAGTCTTCTTGGACAAGCTTGACAGCATCAGTGATGCAAACTGACTGCCAACTCTTAATGACTGCTGACATTCACACGCACACACACACAGAAAACAATACACAGATAAGCAAAACTGTGATGCTCGTTGGAGAGCATCCGTCCATCAATGCTTAGATGAGCCAGCTGCGCGGGTTACCAGCCCACTCAATGTTTCATCACCTCTGTTGCATGAAACAGCAAACACATGTTCACATTGGTACATAAAAGAATAATAGAAAACACATTTTTTCCAAAAGCTTTCCCTGTGTAGAGCAGTGGTGTGTGCAGATATTTTAACACACTACACTATTAAAAAAAAAAAAAAGAATAAAGAAGGAAAGATTTCAGAGGGACACTTTGTCCAGAGGAAAAAGGACAGGTGCTCTAGCACCACCTAGTGTCTATGTGTGCATGTCACTGTAATAGAGCAATAGAGTAAGTTTCTCTACAATAAAACAATGAGTTCAAGAAGTTTAGTTGTCCATTTTAATTTTTAGTAGCTCCAAAGGGTGTGGGATGCCTCAATTGTGAAAGACAAAAATTAAAGGGGCAGTATCATGTATTTTCCAGCCAAACAGTGCCATTATTTAGCACAATCAGATAACTATGTTAACTTAAGTTGTTATAAAAATGCTATATTTATCAAATATGACTTAAAAGAAAATTGACTTTGTAATTTATAGCATAATGTAGGTATTGGCTTTTCTTCACCCTGTTTCTGCAATAAACTCAAGTGATATGTTAGAAATCATTTTCACTTCGCCAAAACTGAGAGGGTGGTGTGTAATGTGGACACCAGAGGCAGTGAATACTCCAACCTAGTTAGCATGTTTCTCCTAAAAATAAATAAAGAAAAGAATTTCTTAAATTAGAAGATGCTTAAGTTAAACAACTCAGCTTTAGTTTGTTAAAAAAAAAAAAAAACATTTTTGTTTCATGTAGCCTTTAACTACCACTGATACTGTAGCCTGACTTACTCAGGGGCTAAGTAAGATAACTTTTCTTTAAATTCTTGAAACACTTTTTGCAAATCACCCATGTGTCGCTTAGTGGAAAGCCTAGTAACTTTCCAACTACCCAAAAATACAAAAGTTTGGTCTTTCTCTGCTGCAGGCAACATATTGATTCACACCCTCTCTACATCACAAATGCACACACACATGCATGTACACAATGTTCCATCTGCTCCATAATAAACACCACAGACACTAAATCAATACATGATCAGGAGCTGGAGGAAAACTTATTGGGCAACTTGGAGTTTCTGTCTTTTTTAGCTACGTTTTAGCCACTAAATCATGGTCAAATAATTAGATAAGGCCGGTCTCTGATTATTTTCTAGAAACAAGAACAGAGTGTATCTGAAAGCTAGAGTGTTAATCAAAACTCATTGTACTGCATTCTAAGAACATGAATGAAAGAAGAGGAGTAAAGATGTTTGATAGCTAAATTATAATCATTGGTAATTTATGAAGAAATCTCAATAAATCTCATGGCTCTATGTCTACATGTTCCTGATATTTTACTGTGCGTGCAACTTTCCGTTGCCTTTAGAAACCCGGGAACTAAATCTGTATAAGGTGTGGGCACCTACTACAAATTTTGCAATCAAATATTTAACTTTATAATTACTGCATTCCAACATTTATTGCATTATTGCAAATATTGCAATGATGATTATGTTCATGACATTTTAAGCAGCCTGAGGCAAAGCTTAATTACTCTGCTATACAAAACAAAATTTTAAAACTTTTGGAAACCCCGATAAGAAATGATAAGTAATTCTGGAATCTGAACTCTGTCACTGAGTGACTGTCCACTGCATGGCAGATATTACTCGTCAGAAGCTTGTATGTAAGAGCAATTGCGCCCTTTGTTGAAATTTATCTAAAATCAAAGATATGCAAATACTGACCTTAATTGAGAAATTTTTATCCGCTCAAATTGAAAGCGGCAACAACAGATAGAATGCTCCTTTCACTTCCAAAGACTGGGAGGAAAAAGTGCATTTGCTAATGTTTTATTTTCATAGGTAAAAAAAAAGAAAAAAGAAAAGAGTAATACAAACAAAAGGCCAAGGTCATAGGCCAAGGTCATACCTGTAAAAACAGGTACAAAGTTGGTGCCACTAAAGCTGCAATATGTAAAATGGAAATAGATCACTCGAGGCTGGGCTGACACCATCTCTTTATCGCAAAAACAAAACCATAAATCTCCTCAGGGTGCAATGGATGAAAAAAAAACAACAACACACAACCAGAGAAGCATTGACAAAATATTGAAAAAATAAATAAATAAATGAAATAGCACACCATCTTGTTGTAAACACAAGATTTGTGACAAGGTGTTTATGCACACTGAACAGGATAAACAGCAGACTCTTCTTGAACCCCCCTCTGTCCTGAGTTGTACCAAACAACAATGCTGTTGCACATGTTCAAAGATCCTTCTCCCCCTACCTCGCCTCTGACTGTCATTCGAAACCAGGCAAGATGAATTCCTCAAGGTTCTCTGATTTGGCGTCTCAAAGCGCGGCATCGTCATGCAAAGGTCTCCATCTCTGGGAGAGCGCGGTGATACACCAGAGCATGTGACCGTGTGGGAGGAGGATGAGACACGTCTCGGCTCCTCTTAACTTTTTCCTCCAACCATCAAAGCCTGTTTGGCTCGGCAGCAGACAAAAAAGGAGGCGAAACTGCTGAAAAACGTAACAAGTAGGCAGGGAGTTGAAAGTGCTGTCTGCGGGCTTGAAGTGGGGGGGGGGGTATTGCCACTACTTTTTTTTATTTCTTTTATTAAAACGGAGCCGGCGTGGAATAGGAGGTTTTGCCACCTCTAATTTAAATATACGACTGCCTGGTTTATTTCTCTTTCAGAGTGTGAGGGCGTGTGTGGTGGTGTGTTTTTTTGTTTTGGAAGCCATATGTTTGTTCCACCTCCCACTGGGAAAATGGAAAGAGACGGGAACACTGAGATAGAAGCAGATGGAGGGAAACGCTTAGACTAACAAGGCAGTGTAGATGACAAAGAAGGAAGTTTTCAATGAGATTTCCACTTTAGTATTTCTCTTTGCTAATCATCTCACAAAAGAAGACAGTAGAAATGAAAGAGAACAGGTGCAAAGAAAGGATATGCAGGAAAGAAAAAGTGCGTGAAGTTAAATGATGCAATGCCTTAGAAGAATGTTCAAACCTTACATCTTGTCAAGTTACAATCACAGCCTTTAATGTATTACGATTGGACTATTTGGAGTTAGATTGGAGGGAAAGCCTCTATCTTTTGTCCTATTATGTCCATTTTCAACAAAAGTCAGATTTGTGGACCAGCAAGATAAATAGTTGTCAATGTCGACTTATTCTTATACCGGAGTTACCATGTCTGATTTTGTCCTTGTTCAGCTTCTTGTTTTATTTGGTGTTTGTTGCTTTGACACGCAACATAAAACAATCGTCAAGAGTGTACTCTAGAGTTTTGATCGGACCTAGAAAAATTCAACCCGACCCGGCCTGAGCCAGTAGGTATTGTGTCTGAGTCCGGTCCGACCAAGTAAGTTTAACCTTCCTGCGGTAAAGTCCTGAATGAAACTGACGCTGTGTACATGTTTGCAAGTTTTATATATGTTTGTATGTGGTTTTGGGAAGTGACGGTCTGACTGGACGGAATGTGTCCATCCTGCATTCCTCATGAGTCGCACTAAGACGACAGGAGGGTTAATTATAGACCTGAACCCGAAGTGAACCCAACATATTATTCTTATTATGATTTTAGCTCTATTTACAGTACAATAAGTAGATTAACACAACTTTACATCACGGATTCTTGTTTGGTTTTCTCTGTCCTGTTTGTATTGAAGGCTTATTAAATGTAAACAGAAGTCCGAGCCATCAAGCAAATAACTCTGGCCTGACTCTTGCATTCATTGTCCATTGAACTGTACTTGTAAAGGGCCAGATAGAAGGTTGCTCATCTTTTAATAAGTTAAAATACAAGGCAACAGTCTGTCTTGACTATAGGACAGATTAGAAATCATTGAAGAAAAACCTAAAAAAATATTGAGATTTCAAAGTTAACAGCCAAAGATTTATTTTTCCATTAACTCAGAAAAGTTTTTCTTGACACACAAAATAATCTACGATTAATCACTCATCAGCAATCCTGTACTAAATTCCCACTTCTTTCCTAGTTCACATTTGGTGACTTGCCAGTTGTTCAACACATCATCGTAGTCAAAATAACCAAGGTGGAGGCTGTACAAGGAAAAAATCTACTGCTAATAAACCCTTTTACTGGAGATAATACCCCTCATTAAGTTGATCACTACTAAGTTTGACTTCTTTTCAACGTGTTGGATGAGCGATGAGGCAAGGTGTTGGCTGTCAGACTGCATCACCACTGAACCTGAGTGAGAAATCTATAAGCAGATAAAGCTGGCTGCCTTCATCAGCCTTCAGCAGGGTTGGGACACTAGGAGCAAGAATCTATGAGTGTGTGTGCCATGTAAACATGAAGGGGGAACATGCGCAAAGCAATAATGTTAGCTGCTAAATCAATGATAATGTCTTCAATTAGTAAAAACAATAAACTGCAGCCTTATTGCTATATATCAAGGCTGGCACAAGTAGTAATCTGTGATAATCCATTTGAATTAATATTTAACTTTGCTAACAAGGTTTTTTCTTCCTTTTGTTTATTTTCTTAAAAATTTAAACTATTACTGCAGGTTTTGTTTGCCGTGTGCTAGCAGAATCCCCCGGCCGCAGTCAGCACATTTAGTTCAGTGTGTGTATGTGTTGCAACAGCCAGCCGTGTTCATTTATTTGTCAGAGCGTTAATGTTAAATCAAGCATGGCAGAGAAAGTGTATGATGCATTACTAAATGAGCACAGATATAAAAATTCCTGAAGGCCAAGAGTCTTAAGTATAACAGTGCCATAAATTAGGCGATGAAAACCAGCAGGTTTGGATGCTTCGTCAGGTTTAGTCGTGAACCAGAAATGATGTGTGTGAATTGACATCTAGGGGAATTGATGGGCTGACAGCAAAGACAGAAAATAAATAATATTGACTTCTCCAGTGAACTTAACACAATTCATTCTGATCTGTTACATCAGAAACTCCAGAAGACGCAGGTTGGGCCTCAACAATACCCCAGCTCTCGGTCTCCATAACAACCATTACACGCTATCTCGATGCTAACAGGTTGTTTGTGAGTAAAAACTGCCCCTTTTGTCCACTAAGGAGACTAAAGCTACGTTCACACAGCAAGTCTTGATGCTCAATTCCAATCTTTTGCTCGAATTATATATATATATA
>CAEFZY010002424.1:0-73540 GCA_903066815.1 Brachyrhaphis roseni
ACAATAATGACAAAAAACCCCCCCAAAAAACCCAACACAAATCTCTCCGAAAAGTAGGCTAAATCCAGAAACGATGATTTTCTTTGTACCAGTTTGTTGTAGTGATGCTTGCAGTAACCACAGTATTTAACGTTGTCAGCTTCTGGGCCTTCTTCCTCACACAGCAGACCAGCCATCTGAGCACTGAGCAAAGTATAGCACAGGGTCATACGTCAGAGTCAAGCTTCTACACAAACCAGACAACACAGTTGAACCTGAGAGATCAGTCATGACCGAATGAGTTCAAGTTTATTCCGGATTTCTTCACAACCTAGTCAACATTTGGTCTTTATATTAAGAATATTCAGTTGCATTCAAAACACGACAAGATAAATGAACTTGACCATTATTCATTTCAATAACATGTAATGTTGATGCTGGTATTTGAGTTAAATATGCATGTTTGATGATCTTCAAGATTGAAATTTAGACAAGGTTTCTCTTTGCTTTATGCTGCATACTGAGATCTGGCTGCACTATGTGGCTAAAGAAGAATTTGCAGAGTCCATGCAACAAGATCTGGACTATAAGTTATATATTAAAATATCAGAGATATGTCTAAAATAAAGTCTGAGAAACGAAAAGGTGTGAGGAGCTATTTCAAAGAAGACCATTTTCTACAGAAGACTGTTAATTCAGCCTGTTACTTATAAACGGAGTGAAAGGTAAGCAGGTAACAGGAAGACTGAACATAGTATAGAGAAACTGCTATATACTATGTACTGGGAATGATGACAATCGTTTGGAAACTTAATAGTAAGGATCTACAGTCTTTTTTAATTAATAAACATAAAAAAATGTGGCTTGGAGGTAGTAATGCTAACCAAGAAACTCAAGGCGGTCTATAATGTGGTCTGTTGTCATTTTTTGTCTTAGAACTTTAGTAAAGCCCAACTTTAAAGTGACTGCTCTCTCACACAGATACAAGTAGAAAAAGAAAATACATTTTTCAAAATATATTCTGATTATATTAAGAGCAGAGGCAATATTATACCTAATTTTGACCCAAAAGCTAATGTTAACTTACTAAATGAATTAAGTAAATGTTAAACAGCAAGCTAGCTTAGGCCAACATGATAATAACAGCATTTGTTTCGCCAGAATACACCAGTCTTATCGGTTTTGACTGTTTGTTTACAAATGCCCTAAGAACAGCTGTACTACTAATTTTGTTGTATAGTTTACGGCACAATGACAATAAATCAAATCTACCTAGTAGCATTTTAGCTAAAATGAGCTTTTAAGCTAATTAGGACTGAAAAACTAGAGCCAACTTACTGAATATGCACTTATATAGGATGCAGGTCTCCATGCTGTGAGTATCTTGGGGTTTCCCTTTGAATTGTTTTAAAAATACTTTCTTATAATTATTTCACTTTAAAAATTTTTCCCCCTTCATGCAAGGGGAAATGCACCCAAAACAAAAATTTAACTCATTAGGTTGGCACTTTTTCCCTAAGTTAAATGCAATAGTGGAGTAAAGCTAACTAAAAATGAGTAACCATACTTGCATACAGTAAAGTAAAAAAAAAAAAAAAAGAACCAGATGCTGTCACTTCACCTACTCCTTCTCTGGATGTCACAGACTCAGAACCTGGGAACCTGCAGGTGGAGAGTTTCCTCCTAATACAAAAAGATTTTGTTTTCCTTTTTTATTACTGGTATTCTGTGTAATACATAACAAACAGGTCACATGGGCATATACGCATTTGTGTGTGCCTGCGTCGCATTGCGTGCGTTGAGCCTCGTGCGGGTCAGATGCTTTTTCCTTCTATGCCATGAGCTTGGTGTGGCATATTAGAATGGGTCAGGAACTGACCGCCAGGTGACCGGTGCGACGTTGCTGTTTCTGTGTGCCATGTACATTGCGTGTATGTGTATTTGTGTGGGTCAGGTGATCCGTTTTTGTGTGCCACACATATAATGCGTGTTGGGGATGTGGTTGTGTTCATGTGGGTCAGGTGCGGTGATGGTTTAAATAATATCCTGCAGGCATCACTGGCCTCACATACACTTCCTTAATCTCTCTTTTGTTGTCAATCTCAATAACATTGCAGTCGTCTTGAAGTTGTGTTGTCCTCTTCCTCATGCAGCAGACCAGTCTTTTGAAACCCGTTCATAGAAAGCCGTATATTAGCCGCGTCGCAGTGTTCAAAGCATGTGAAAAAAGTAGTGGCTTATCGTCCATTAGTTATGGTATGCTATACGACGCTTTGTGTCTGTGAAAGGTGCTTTAGTGGGCGACTGTGGCTGTATGGTAGAGTAGTCGTCTTGCGATTGGAAGGTTGTAGGTTCGATTCCAACTTCCTCCTGCCACATGTCGATGTGCCTCTGGGCAAGGTGCTTAACCCCAAATTGCCTACTGATCTGCATATCGGTGTATAAATGTGTGTGCGGATGGGTGAATGTGACTCTAGTGTAAAGCGCTTTGAGTGATCAAAATGACTGGAAAAGAGCTATATAAATTCAGTCCATTTACCATTTATAGATAAACTACTTAATTTACACAAACAATAGCAAACTTTGAATCTTCTTCACTTAGTAACAACTTCAATACCAAGCAGTGTTGCCATCAATGTAATTTGGTACCACTAAAGAGTGGTGTGTTTAACTGGAAAAAGGTTTGTTTGGTTTTGTCAGAGCAGATGAATAGGAAAACTAGACAATTGGAAGTCACCAGCAAACTTCTTGAGACGCTTGTAGTAATTGTAGATTTCCAAAGATGCAAACAGAAAGCTCTCCAACCTCATCGCTTTTTGATCTTTTTTTAAACTGATTTAACTATTTCAAGACAGATCTTCAATCTAGACAAAAAAAACAAAACAAAACAAAAAAACAAATCGATGCTATTTACTCGTCAAGAAAACTTGTCATCAGCTGAAAACGTCATCTGCAGATCAGAGGTCTGTCAGAGCTTCGCTGATCATAAAATGGATACAAGTTCCCCCGATTGTTGCATTTCTAGGTTTCATCACTGAATTTAAAGCTAAGGAGAAATAACAGTTCAAATCAAATACAGGGGTACAGCAGACAGCCAGAGTCTTTTCTGAAATGGGAAATAATGTTAAATTTTGTACTTTAGTATTAAATTTAAAGCTGTTCAATTAAGTCCTCAGTTTACATTAATTGAACACACTGTAAGCAACTAAGCTACAAGAAAAACTACACAAAGTATTCAAAAGGATGAATATGCTGATATATTTTAAAACAGCACATTAGTCTACACCTTTTGTCATTTCCTTTCATAGAACCCCACCACATGCCGAACATCAAACACAAACATGATGACACTGCTCAGCACTCACCAGGTAACGTGAAAAGCTTGTCTGCAGCCCTGCCTGTTGCAGGTCATGCAGGCTCCACAGGCCGCCTTGCTCTCCCTCCCGTGGTCCTCACAGATGTAACACGTCTGGACAGCAGAGGACACCAAAGAAAGACAGAAATATGATTCATAATTCACAGAATGTGCAGTGTTTATGCCAATGTGACCAGAGCAAACACATAAAAGGGAGTTACACCAAATAAAAGATTAAAGCTCTAATGTAAATGATTAGGATGTTTAGCAGATGAAGGTTTAAAACAAAATTGTTTCTTCAGGGTTTGATACAGCAGAACTGTTCACCAGATGTTTAGGGAAATTGGATCGTCTGTCATCACCTTTACATATTTTTGGTGCTGACATCCACACATAAAAATAAGAATTCCCTTCACCGTCTAACATTAAGACTGAACTTTTTCTGTTTAGGTCAGTGAAGAGTACCAAGACGATTTCTTTTTGCTAAATGCAAAAGCTCAACGTTCTTTAAATGAAAACGTTTACATTTGGATCCCTAGTATTTTGGTAGTATTGATTTTTAAACTTTATGGATTGGTTTAGATGCTTTGGATACCTTTTGAAAAGCCTCTGCTGGTAGTGTAAAGGAACTTCAAAAGAACAGGTGTAACTGAGTCTTTTCAGCTCTGCCCACAAATTTTTTTATGGGGCTGATATCAGGGCTGTGTTATGATCACTCTAAAACATTGACTCTGTTGTCCTTAAAGGGGCAGTATTACGTATTTTCCAGGCACATAGTGCCATTTTTATAGCACTATCAAGTTAGCGTCGGTTGTAATAAAAATGCTGTAAATATATATAACAAAACACAAAAAATTTTACATAATAAAAATCATGATATTGAGGGTGACGTTCCAAGCAGTTTGTAATTAATCTGCTAATATGATCAGAGTCATTGTTCATTTGAAAGACCCGCTTGTGGCCAAGCTTCAGCTTCCTGGTTGATGATTTGGGCTATTGCTTCAATATTTTCACATGATATTCTTTTTTCATGTAGTCATCTATGAAGTGAACCAGTTCCTCTCGCACCAAAACACTCCCCCCGCCCCACCATGATGGTGCCACCCCTGTACTTCACTGATGGAAGAATATTTCCCATTTTCAGCTAAATGTAGAAATGGCCAATATAATCATTCTACTTAGTTGCAATATAATCATTTGGCTTTTATAATTATTTGGCACATTTCTCAAAAGATTGTCTGAGACACAACCCGTCTCCTCCCTGAAAGGTTTTGTGGCTGAACATTCCCGAACTGTTTTTACTTGGATATAATTATTTAAAAAGAAGAATGTGGAACCTTCAGACGTAAGGAAATTGAACTCATATCTAAACAAGACATATAGAGGTAAAAAATTATTAATTAATTAATTTATTTATTTATTTGTGTTTTGAGTGTTGAGACGTGGGCTTAACATATATTCACAGGTGTGCCTCAATTTAAGACAATTATTCGGAATTAACCAATAAGATGTTTACAAAGTCATGACATCATCTGTGTTTTTTCGAATTAAGTAAAAGGCAGACTCATTCAATAAATCAGAATATTTTTAAAAAGCCTATTGATTTTTTTAAGCTTTATCACCAAGTTAAGCACATTAAATAGATTAATTACACACAAGTGGAGGCTTGAAAAACTTAATTTCTGTTGTGACTTCCAGTTAATGAAAACATATTTAAGTTTAGAATATCACATCAGAACAATAAAAAAAACTATGTTAAAAATATAAATGTGGGCTTAATGAAATATATGTGCAATACGTTGTACTTTTAATCTGACAAATGGGCCTCTTCTCAATGAATACTCTAATTTATTGAATATGCCTGAACTCTTCGTTTATGTAAACCTCTGAGTTAAATTGAATTTCTCCTTCATAATCCCTAAAATTATTTCGGTAATCCCAAGTGGCCAAAAATGGGGAATGTTTAGTCTGATGTTATGCCACGGAGGGAGGATAAAGAAAGGTTATGCATCTTTCCAAACATTATATGCAAGTATCTGGTTTCAACTGTACATGTGGGCCTACACGAGATGAAATGAGCAAGCTTTCTATTTGTCCGTCAGCGTTCCTTTAGCAAGCAGGGCAGGCTGGCAGGGGGCAGGAGAGGCCTAGCAACAGGTGCGAGACAAAGGAACAGCAGGCTCTTCACCTTTTTCACTCCAGCCGCCTCCGTTTGCTCTTTCTCTCCCTTTTCCCTCCATTCCCCACATCCCACAGAGCTCTCTGTTTCGCTCTCAGAGGATGACGCTCGTGCAGTGAAAAGCCGGAGACACAGCCACACCGAGCATGTAAAAGGAAGAGTGGCTTCTCAAGTTTTCGCTGTTCATTGTGAGGCTGTCTAGGAATGCAGGCTGCAAAAAATCTGGATGAATGGCTCTGACGGGGCAAAGCTGCATACAATTTACTGTAGCTGACAGTAATATGAAACCAGGCCCTCAAACACTCACACATGTGTATTTATATGTAGGCATATGCACACACACATCAAAGGCACTGGATTTCCAAAATGATCCTAAGATTTCCTTTTAGGAGAGCTTATCTGATACGACACATGTTGTAGATGAACTGCCGCAAAAAAGTCTTGATTCACCTACTTGCCGTCCAAGGACCCAGACTTTCAGGCAATCTGGTAAAATAATCTTTAAAAAATGTGTCCGGTCCTCATAAAGGTCCACCCCTTAAACCTTTTACTGCTGGTTACTGCCAGCATCAACGTATATTAAGGACTGAAAAGTAAAACTGTTCTATGTATATGTTTTTTTTTTAGTAATGGTGTCAAAACCGCTACAATTTACTGTCATGCTATTAAAGAGATGCTAGAGTTTCAGCAACTAATTTCTACTGCTGTGTGTAGCATAGAGTACTGAAATGCTGGCCCCTCCCCACCTGTTGCTACACACTGCTGGTCGTCTGACTAAAGAAAGGTTCCTACACTGTTTGGCAAAGTGGCTGATAAAAAAAAAAATCCCAATTATGATTTGGAAACTAAGGTAGTATTTCTATTGAGGTATTATTGTTTTAAAACTACCGTTGGCAAGCTAATAGCCACAGCGTGTGTTTTATACAACTGACAACAGATTAGCAATCAAAGCAGGAAATGCAGCTAAGCAGCAGAAATCAAAATAATCTAAAGAGATTAGAATCAGTTACTTTTTCACCATCAGGAAATAAACATTAGATTTGCATTAATGTGGCAAAACTAAGAATTCACATAATTTCTGGTCCTTCAACAAACATGAGCCTCAATGCAGTTTTTGAGTTTAATAAACTGTTTATATTTTTACTAATATTTTACCTACTTACCTTAAATATTAAAACATAACTTAAAGAAAACAAGCACAAGGCAATTCTTTATATTTTTGAATTTGTATTTAGTTTTCAATTATTGGTCTTTAATGTCTGTGTGCGTAACTTAGTGTGCTCCATCAGTTTGCTAATGAACTTCCCTACTAAAGAACAAATAAATGACTATATCCCATTAAAATCAAGCAAACGTATAGGGACACATGCTTCATGAATCAAAAACAAAACAACCTCAATTCCCTTTTTTCCAGTATTATGTGTTATAGTCTTAGGAGGAAAAAATACTGTCCACAAAATCTGAAACTGTAGGCCAGTTTTCAAAGAAAACTGACATTAAAAAACTGACAGGAAAAGCCTGGCTGGTGGATCTTGGTTTTAAATTAAGGCAGTTATATTGTGATGATGTTTAAGGGGCACACCAAGTTAAACCTAATGAATACAGAGGATTTGTTTTTTTATGGTAAATGTGCATCTTTGTTTCACGCCACTCCAGCCTACATCTGCTTCAACTGGAAATCTTCCAGACTTCCCAGAACAACAGCCACCGTGACCTCGACACACTCAGCTTAGGGCTTTTACAGGATGTGTAGGTGGGAACAAAGCAAACAAGTCTGAAAAAAAAATTCAATACAGAATAAAGCTAAGCGTGAATAGTACAACACACATCATGTATTGTACTATTCACTTGTTTTTCAACATTTGAGTCACTACATAGATGTGTGGGGTAACATTTATGTGACCAACACCAAATCTTTTGTTTTTGTTTTTTTTAAAAAAAAAGAAGAATAAAAATTTGACATAATGTAGATTCAAGAGAACAGTCTGTTCATTAACTCACTTACATTTCCATAAAAAAATAGTAGTGAGAGCTTTTAGTTATCGAACAATAAATTGTCACCAAACTTTTGTGCAACAACATCCAATGAAAGTGATTTAAAACATTTATATGTTCATAAAATCAAAGCCGAATAAGAAAGAAATTTGCTTGAAAACAAAATCATTCCAATACTATGGGCCACAGCATATATTAAATATTTACTTTTTACTCCATTGTCTTGGAATATGAGAGGGGCAGATTACATAAGACGCACTTTCTTCCTGCTTCTGTTTTACTCAATAGATTTGATCCGAGTTTGAATCTGTGACCTGAATACTGTGACATGTATATTGAAATTAAATTAGTAACATAAAAGTGGAGACATCATGAAATGACATAAAGCTGAAATTAGCCTCTAATTCCTCAGCGTTGCCATTTCAATGCTTTTCTTGCATTTGAACCAAATCATATCAACTCCATTTCAAGACTCCAAATCTGAACAAATTATTCTACATTTAACACATTCGAAACACAGTATGATCTGCAATCCCTTCATTTTGTTTGACAAAATCTCCCAAAATAAGATTGTTCTGGATCAGAAGAGTAACTGATCAGGCTGAAAACCTGATCCTAATGACAAAGGGTTTAGAGGCCAAAACGGCTCTGAAATGGCAGAGTTTTTATCTGCAGGTTTTATCAATGACTCAAAAATCCAAAACAAACTATTGGTAAAAAAAACCCCAACAGATATACAAAATATATATATTAGAGTTACTGTCCAAATTAAAATGAATGTGATTCTTTTCCAATCCAAATTCCAAATTAAAAAAACAGGCCAAATAACAATTTAAAAATCTATTACTTTAATCTTAGACTCACTATATATAATAATTTAATGGTCGTGAATGAAAGTATTGGAATTTTAACAGTAATTAGTGAATTAAATTAATGAGGACTTGTGCATTTGGACAGAGTAAATGCTGCTGTTCTTAACAGCAGCATATCTTCACTTTCTACCTCAGCTAAACTCTCCTTCCGAGTAGAAACTTGTTGAAAGGATGCAGAGGTATGCTCCTTCTTTCAGGAGCAGTAATGGTTCAGAGTTTGTCACCCTGTGGTTCTGTGACTCTGCAGTGGTACCAAAACTCTCCTTAAAGTCAATGACAACCTCCTAATTTTTTGTTCTTGTTTTTTTTTTAAATAAAAATTAGTTTTTCTTTGGTGCCAAGAAGGTTTAGATATCTTGATCAACACCTAGACATCCTTTGCTTTCACCCAATTTATCTTTTCCTTTGCCAAAGTTACTTCTTTTCAACTACAACGCACTTTCATCACCACCGTGTCATGATAAAACCAAGCTGTATGATTTTCTAATTTCCATAAAGCAAAACTGTATTTTGTTTTACCCTGTTTGACAGAAATATGTAGCTGCTGCAACATCTAGGGATTTGTAAATAAGTATTGATAAGTAAGCCAGTGAATGAAAAATATGGGAAAAAAAAGTTAGTAAGTTAAAATTGGTCCGTAAGCAGTGAAACAGATATGCTGTAATTTATTTTATTCTGGTTTATATGCACAGAGAATTTTGTTCAATAATCTGGAGTGATGCAAAGAAAGACAGCTCTGCAATTCAGCCATTTTTAGACAATCATAGTTAATTATAAAATCTCTGATCTGTGCATCTCTAAACAACAAAGTAAAAAGGAGCTTAGTTCTCCATTCAACTCATCCTACAGAAGCATTAAGATTTATTTGATTGCAAAAAGGGAATTACTTATTTTTGGGAACCATCTCTCTAACACTTGTTCAGTTTATATGAGTCTCCTGCAAATACAAACATGTATTATTCTAAGAAATTTTACTCCTGGTTTCTGCACAAAAAATGTGTTCCTTTGATTGTTTTTTGTAGGTCACTTTCTCTTTTTTTAGACCTAGTTTTATTATTCTTTGAAGGAAAACCCCCTCTTGCAAAACGTGAAATATGCACAGCAGATTAAGGATGGCACAGCACACAGACTGTAATCTCAGGGATTAACCAGTATATCCTAACATTCAGATTTCAGATAAAGCTCTGTTCTCTAATGCAGCACTAATGCAGGTTTTTCACTTAGATGTGCATGTTTTGTACCTTGAGATATCTCTCATGTGGGACATACTGCAGGATGATGGGCTCCATGGTGAGAACGTTGGCAAACTGCACCTCAGGGATGTAGAGCGCGCACACTACATGGGCCCAGCCTGAGCAGCAGAGAGATTAGAGGAAGATGACAAGGCTCTTTATGGAGGACTTTAATCTGTTTCAGGCGCACTGATGTAGATCTCAGAGAAACATCAGGAGAATTAAGGTGGACAGAGACTTACCGCCGCTGTCTGTCCTTTTAAGGGCTCCGTCCTTGTGGGGACACAGATCGCATCTCTGAGGCAAAAGAGGAGACAGCAGAGCTCATTGTGAGTGGAAAAATCAGTCATTGCAGGTGAAATGGAAAGAGTGAGACATGTTGGCATACTCACTACTCGTGCTGCTCGTTCCTGTGACTCACACTTCCTACAGAACCACGGGCCGGTGGGAACCTGGACAATGCCGTAGCACGCTGGGACAAACACACAAACAAACCAAGTGACTACGGTACTATTTTCCTGTTTTATTTTTCGTCTTCAGACTAATAAAAACATATTTTTGACAAAATGAGGAGAATACGCCCTAAAAGAAATGCTTAAAAAAATGCTTCCTAATCATAATCTAATTTGCTGTATAAAATAATATTTGTTCAAAACTTGGGGACAATCTTATTCAATCTGAATTTTGAGACAAGCAGTATTAGCTTCACAGTATCTGGAAAATATGATGTTTCACATTTAAGTAACAAAAAAGCAAAAAAAAAAACAAACAAAGAACCTAATGACAGAAAATGTCCTGTGGAGATGGGGCTGGGCGATATGGTCTAAAAATAAAATCTCAGATTTCTTTATACTAAATCTGATTTTAAGCAAATTTTTTCTTGCTTAGTTCTCTTAAAAATAAATTGTAAATGACAAAAAAATATGTCAAAAACTTGCTTAACCCCTACTGAGAGTTGACCTGAATTCAAAGACCAAATAAAAAGAAAGAAAAGTTCTCCACCACTTGCGCTGCACAATAGTGTTTTAGCATCTCCATCCCCAAAATTACTGTTAGATGTCAACATAAAAGTGAGTGAAAATCTATTCAACTGACTAAATAAATTATTGGTAATCAATCTTCATAGTCTTTGACATATTAAATGTTATGATATTGCATAAACTCCCACTGCAATGTTGGTTGTGACTCAGGATTCTGTGCAGCTTTTGTAGAGCTCACAAAGATATATTTCTACTTGATTTTTAAAAGGAAATGATAATTATACATTAGTTTAAAATTAAGATTTTGATTGCTTCTTTTGTAGTCATTTTCAGATTACTTTTTCCACTGACCCACAGCCACACCAACAAAACCTCAAAATTACTCAAAATATCTGTAACAGTTTGACCAATGAATGAAACGTAAAAATGTCAGCATTTATTACTATAAAATCCTTAAGCTGTGTAAAAAAAAAAATTGAAGTACTGAAAAAGGCTAACTGATTTTATGGAATGTTGTTTGGCACATCAAGAAGTGAATTTATGAATCTTGGTAAACTACAAGATGCAAAAATGTTAAAAAAAAATAAAAATAAAAGCAACTTCCACATAATTTAAAAAGAAATGTCTTATTGTATTTAAAACAATTTCTATTCTGCTGCTTCATAACTTCTCTGCATTAGTCTTTACCGCGTTTATCCACAGCAGAAGACATGTTTCTTCTTCCTACAGGATGCAGTTTGGTTTTAATAATCCTCATAAATATCTCATTCATATTTATAGGGCACTTTCATCTGAGCCATAAACTTTAAAGCTATTTTAGCCTTTAACTCATCCACCATAAAACCTAAGCACTTCTTGGTCACTTCAGAGACAAAACTCCATTTATCTTATAGTGCCTTGCAAAGTATTCATGTTGTCATTTGGCAGCCATAATCTTCAGTGTTATTATTGTAATTTTTGTTATAGAACACAAAGAAGTCCATAATCTTGGGTTGTATGTATTTTTATTTTCCATACGAACATAAAATCTGGAAAAAGTGGAGCACATTTGCATTCAAATCTGACTGAAACAACATTTTGTGGGAATCCTATTACAACCCCCACCTTCCAGCAGGATTATGACACCTAACAGAAATACAGAAATTAGAGCAGGTAAACAAAAGCATATTGATGTATTAGAGCCCAATCTGTGGCAAGACTTGAAAGTGGATGCTCACAGACACAAACCTGACCAAGTCTCAGTTCTGTCCAAGCATGTTTTCCTCCATAGTTGTCCTACCTGAGCTGTGGATATCTAAAGCTCCTCCAGAGTTACCATGGGCCTCTTGGCTCCTTCCCTGATTATCATCTCCTTACAACCAGATGAGTCTGATAGTTTATGTGAATCCTCATGAAACTGGTACATTTTTATACATTGCACAATGTGCTCAAAAACTCGACTTTTGTAGTTTTAACTTGTCCGCTATGTTCTTCGGTCTCAATGTCCACTAACTGAGGCCTTCAAACAACAGCTAGTTACACTTGAATGTACTTTAAAAAAAAAAAAAAAAAACCCACCGTGCATGCATTTCTTTTCTGCAACTTCCCAATTCTGCACTACGTTGTGTTGGTCTGTCCCAAGTTTGTGGTTGAAATGTGAAGAATAAAATAAAAGTTCAAGAAGTTGATACTTTTGCCAGGCTCTGTAAATAATAAACATCGTAGTATCAAGTCTGATGATTTATTACATACATATATGATCCTGGGAGTTCGCTGCGCCCAATTATATGAGGTAAATAAAACAAAGCAAGTGTCCAAGCCGGCGGGCCTCACGGTGAAAACTGCTTGGGTGTCATGGACCCGAACGGGCCAGACAAGCCACACACGGACCGGTCATGGAGGCACCAGTCCTTCCTTGATGTCAGCAAGCCTGCCTGGCCCTGAGCGTTCACAACAAACAGCACGCCTGCCTGCTACCCTGCCTACCCCTCCCACACGCTCGCAACACGCACGTAGACAGACCGAGTCTACCTCAGAGACCTGCCGTCCTCTGAGCGCCGCTGGCTGCTTCCAGCCGCCGGGCTCAGCGACCACAGCTGCCCGCTAATTATGAGCTAACGGCGGCTAAATGTTACCTTGGTGAACGGCGACGCTGCAGCCGTGTCCATCACAGTACACCAGCGGGTTCTCAGCCCAGCCTCGCTCGTCTGAACACACGCAGCAGCCTCCGACCATTTCCCGCATGCTTCTCCCATATGAAGAAATAAATTTCTCCTCCCGAGTAACGGCCCAGACCTCTGCCAGGCCTGTCAGGTAGACATCAGGCACTTTAACGCTGTACCGGGCATAGTCATCTGCCGCGTCGGGCGCAGGGGTTTGTTTTTGTCGCAGCAGTGAAACCAAATCTCGGCGTGTAAAAAATTGCGCTGCTTCGCTGCTTCTACGTTTTCACCGTAGGAGGACCGTGATGTCCTCCTCCCGTCCTCCTCCTCAGAACAGATGCAGTGCGCATGCTCACAATTTGTCCTGAAAAAGGCATCAACTTGGGATCTGAATCAATTTTCTGTCTTAACATTTTAAGCTCATAGCTCTATATGTCTTTCAACTAGACAAAATCATACATGTCACCCATCGTTCAATGTCTTTGTTAAAATAATTTAGCTCAAGCAGCAAAACCCGTTGACTGCTCTTTTTTTAATAGATTGTGAAGAAACAACAGCGCCATCTGCTGGACTTTGTAAGAATGCAATTGCAAGATATTTCTCCGGTATTTCACCATTCGGGCTTTAAAATTTGGAATATTATTGGAGCGATAAAACCACATTTTCATACCAAACAGTATGAGTAGATTTTTTGAGATGTTGATTGTTAAAGCACCTAACATCTCAAAAATGTCAAACATGGTCAGAACGGCAGACAGTGGCAAACCGGTCTACCAAAATTACAACAATATGAAAAGATGAGGCTGAAATAATAAGCACCCCACTCCAATAAACCCTAAAATTTGATTTTTTTTTAAAATTCTGCTCCGGGAGACAAATTCAGAACAACTACATTCACTTGAACAACTGTGACGGTTAAGGTTCACTGCTAAAATCTGTAATTTATTACAAATAAACAAATCTGTTTATTTACTAGGTGTTGCAGCAGACAATAATGAAGTAATTAAAGACATTTTGAATCAATTATTAATGCCTTTTGTAAACAAAATATTTTTGACATATATTTATCTTTATTACATCATCTATAACTAAAATGACACACATAAGTAACCAGTGAATACATTTTCTTCTTTTGGCCTTTAAGGGTTTCAATGGGGGAAACAATAGACACAAGCATCCCTAGTATAATTGCATTCTTCTTCACTTTATAATAATCTCCTTTTAATTATTTGGAAAGGTATTGCACTCCACAAGAAAATAATGAGTTGTTTGTATACAGGTCATTACACAAAAAACTTGTATTCAACTTTTGCTCTACAGCAGCAAAAGTTGAGATGTTTTTATTGGTTGTCACAAACCCCCCCCCAAATAAATCCAAGTTGGACAAATAAGCAAAATGGCTTCCTAAAACCAGAAATAAAAAAGGAAAAACAACATTCTCATCGACGTTCATCTCAAAATTCTGTGTACTTGAATCATAGTATAGTTGCGCTTAATGTAGTTTGAATCTCACTAAATCTTCCACATGCAAAAAAATACATTTAGAAATTAGCAACATTTCCCTTCATTTTTTTTTTTCCCTCCAGGGGGTCTTTGTGGGCTCTAGTGTCTCTTATATGAAAGTAGGCTGACAGGAAAGGGGGAAGGAGAGGGGGGCTAGACATGCGGCAAATATCGCCGGGTCTGGGAATCGAACCCACGACGGCCGTGTCGAGGACTCGAGGCCTCCAAACGTGAGTCGTGCTATCCCCTACGCCACCACAGCACACCTTCCCTTCGTTTTTTAATGCATAACACGCAGGCATGTACTCTGCTAATTGCTTATAGTGCTAGTAGTGGTTTGTCTGATTACTGAGCGCAAAAACTGACCAAGGGTTTCCCAACTTGAAACTAGAACATGGTCATGTTGGGTTTGATGGAACTCAGTATAATCATAGGCACTTTTTCACTTCATTGCCCGCCTGCTTTAATTTGCACGTGAGGTTTCTCGAACTACTCTTTCCTTCTAGTATCGGTAGCAAGGGTAATGGGCCTAAACTACTTGTCTTCTAAACCTGTTTCAGCCAGCCACCTAGCTCTATATCACAGATAATTTGTTTCATTTTGCTTTGTAAACATCTCTTCTGAGTATCTTGTGTGAGTCCCAGGTGTCAGTCAGTAGATGTCACTAAAAACCCGACATCTTCTGATGATGTATTGACTCCAACTTCTTAACCGAGGGTTTTATGTTGGGAATGGGACTTTTTGGCATAAGCAGATCCCTTCAATACTCAATAACACATTACTTCATTAAAAATGCCACTCACACTTCCATGAACTGACATTGCATCTGCTTTAGTCAGTTTATTTACTCAGTATCATATACCATTACCCAGAAGACGAATGCCTTGAATTCATCGTCTTGTACTTGGGAAAAGAGAAGCAGCAAAGTAGTGCTGTTGTAATGAATGACTTGGCTTTTTAACTTGACATGTGGAATTGAAGCTGTGAAGACAGTTTGGCCTCACAAGTGTCACTTCTCTTCAAACCCAAACAGAGAAAGGGGAACTGGCTATGATAGAGAGGACAGATAGTGAGGCAGCAGCTGGAAGAAGCTAACACCCTGTTCTGGTCTTAAAGCCAGCAAGGCGTGAACGAGTTCCTGCACTGCCATGTGGGCGAAGTGCATCCACACGCACACGCAGTCCGACGCACGACCATGATGAAGTAGTTCTGTGGCTTGTCAATTTTTTTTTTGTGTGTGTGTGTTCACCAAAACTTCCCCACTGCACATTTTGGTAGTCAGCGGAAGTTTTTAAAAGTGTGTCATGTTGAAAATTCCCACAAAACCCTCATTTAAAATTTTTTTTTTTTTGCCCTGCACACAGATAAATTCCCATATCTGGAGTTTTACTGGCATGGTGGTGGCTGCATCATGCTGTGGGGATTACTATTACTATCCATTCTGTGAGTGAGGTGAGAATGAGGAGGAAAGAGAAACTGCTGACTGAAATTAATTTGTGTGCCTTCTCTCGTCCTTTCCTAACTAAATAACGAGTCAGATATTATTCATTTAGACCGAGACTCCTCAGCACATCGTCCTGAGATCATGACGACCTGAAGAGACCTCTGATGTGAAATAGAACCAGTTTCTCATCTTAGAAATAGTCAAGCGTAAGATCCGACACCTGTCAGGCATCAGTGGGATGATCCAGGAACTCATTTACATTGAAGGCACTAGAATAGTTTCCCTTATCTTGCTGCAACAAAATGATTCTGTTCTGCACTTCAAGCAGTAAAGCTGAGGCTTTTCTACCTCGTGGGAACGCTAAATGAGTATATTATTCTGGAGTCAGAAACCAGCACATGGTGCAGAGTGGTGTCCTTTGAAGCCGTGAACTGCAGATCTCTGAAAACCACAGCCTTAAAAAAAAAAAAGAGACATGTGACCTTCGAGATAATAGGATGGGTTTTTGTTTGTTTTTGCAGTCAGAAATGGCAAACTCGAACATCTCTAAACACTCTGCAACTTGTGTATGATGACAGAACTGCTCTTTTATTTTTTACATTTTTATATAGACAAAATAAAACAGTAGGTACAGCATAAATACAGTATTTTGTGCTGCTTTGTGTGAGTGGAAACACGTGGCTTTATGCAAACAGACAACCCCGTTACGTACAAATATATGCATGCTAAGGAGTAGAAATACTCCTGCATTAACTCTTTACAGGCCATCTTTTCAGAGGGATGACTAAGAACAGCCGTCACACTCCCACGACGTCTATACTCACACACACACTAACAAACGCCAAGGACAGACAGAGCTGCAACTTTATGCTTTCATTTCTAATACTACCAGCTACTTATATGACTAAATCGCTGTCTGTCTCCATGGTGGTGACTGTTTGTGTGCATGAATGCAGTTTACTTGAGTTCTAGGCGGTGCTCGCCGCGGGCTATGTGGGAGGAGAACTCGTAACGGTCCCGGCTGCGGTGGCCACAAACGTTGCATTCGAGCGGATCGCGGAAGCCGTGGCATCCCATGTGGATGGTGAACATGACGTAGTCCAGGAAGAGCACCCTGCAGTGGCCGCAGGGGTACACCGCTCCGGGCGGTGCCCCGGACTCTCCGTCCACCCGCATGACCCGCAGGGCCTCGAGGGGCGTCAGTGGAATGGGCTGGCTGTGTGGGTGTGGGACGCCGTTCTGGTGATTGATCCCCCCCAGCAGGTGACCCAAGCTGTACATGACAGGCTGGGTCATCTGGGAGGTGTCGTTGTGGAAGGAGTCCATGCCGAGGGGCGGCTGTGCTCCGTGAGGGAGGCCCAGAAGAGGCATCTTGTGGCCGTTGGTGAGGCTGATTGGGTTGATATCTGTGCGGCTTAACGGGATGGGGTACGGTCTGTGAGTGGGAGGTGGGTCGCCATCTGGGCCTGAAAGGATTGTCTGCAGCTGGCCCTCTGGCCCAGGTGAGCCTGGTGGAGGTTCCTTTATGTCAGATCGGTGGAGCAGCTCCCTGTTAAAGCTCAGGTCCAGGCAGACACCGTTGTCGCCTACACCAGTGACACGACAAGAGAGCACTGAAGATCAACACGGGCTGGTTTCACATACTTCACTGAAGAGCATTACAGTACCTTGTTAAAGTAGGGTTACATTTTGTCACGTTATAGCCACAAAGATCAATGTATTTTTTTGGAGTTTTTCCTACAGAGTTTAGTGCAAATACCTTATTTGCATAATAACTTAGAATTGATATAGGTGCAGTTTAACTTATAATATGGGAAAAGTGACTTGTTCCACTGAGAGATAGGTTCACTTATAACGAGTATTTTTATAAATCAATATTAAGGAATCATTAACTTAAGACAAGGTATATCTTGCTGAAAAGTTTTGTATTAGTTAGTTTTGTCTCATTTCAAGTGTACAAAGATATTTGCACTAGAAATCAGACACAAAATTATATTTTCTGTTTTTGTTGTGTGATTGACCAACACAAAGTAATGTAATCTTGTGAAGTGGGAGGAAAACAAGTCAGGGTTTTTAAAATCTCTCCTGCAGTGAACATTTGTATTCATCCCCCTATAGCTTGTCTGTCACATAAACTCCCAATAAAATACAGTGAATTTTGTGGTTTCAAAGTGACAAAGGGCTAAGAATACTTTTGCAAGGCACTGCACATGGACAAGCAGCAGAAAACTGCAGTCAGCTCACTTATTGCTTACAGATGGGCAAGAGCTTAGACAGATCCAGATGGGGCTCACAGGGGTCCTCGCTTTGGTGTGCAGCACGCACAGAGCAAAAAATGTGCACCCCATTTGGCTAACCTGGAGCGCAAGCACTTCATGGGACAAAGGAAGCTTAAAAGCAAGAAAACATCCTGAGCCAGGAGAGGACAGAGGGCTGAGAGGAAGCAGACGGCGCAGACGAAGGTCTTTGTTGCAGCTGCTACAGAAGTATCGACAGAGAAACACCTGCTCACGTTTCTCGCCTCCCGCTTGTTCTATCTTTCTCTGTGGTTGCAGACTCTCTTACTTCTCTTTTCCCCTGTGGTTGTCATATTGAAAGATCTCACTTCATTTGCCAAGCTGATAGACGTAGGAGTGGTGTGTGTGTGTGTGTGCTCGCGGGAAGCTTGAGGCGTGATTGCGAAACTACAACCCCAATGTTGAGCTTAACCAGAGAGGTGAGAGGAGACTTGAAAAATTGTGCGTATGCTCATAAAGTTTGGGAAACGGCAGTGCCAACTCAGCCGTTTACCGAAACTGATAGCTTCTGATCATTCATCACTCCAGTGGATTATCCGAGTCCAATTCAAAGCAAAGAAAATGAGTAATACTACTGAGAACTTTCAGAATCATATTTCTTTCCTTCTTTTTTTTTTTTTTACATAAATTTGTTCAATTAACCATGGACAGTCACATACACCCAACATTGACACCGCTCTGGGCAGAAAATCTAGAGCAGTGGGAAGCACTCTGTGGTGTGAGCCAGGTGTTCTGGCCCCAGTTCTCATCTGGCAGGAGACAGACGCCAGCAAAGATACACAGACAAACAAGAAGCTCAGACAGACAGAAATCATTTACAATAGACTTCTTTATTAAAAGACCTTTAAAGCATTGCTACAAGCAAACTGTTGTGAACTTGAGAAAAAGGCAGCAGCATTTACAGAAGGAGCTGTTGAGGAAAATAGATGCAACTTAACACACGAAGTGCCTTGCAAAAGGTTACATCCACTTTGAACACAATAACACGTTACATACACACACTTCAGTTGATTTCACCAGGATCGTATGTGACAGACCAAAACAAATGAGCTAATAATTGTCGATTCAAATGAAAACGATGCACGATTTTCAAACATCCTTTCTATAATGAAAAGAACCTAAAAAGTTGTGATATGCCCTCTCCCCCTTTCATCTGCTACCCTTAAATAGAATCCAGTCCGACCATTTCCTGCACCTCATCAGTACATAAACTCCACCTGTGTGTAATTTAATCTCAGTATGACTCCAGCTGTTCTGCAAAAACCTCAAAGGTTTATTAGAGAACATTAGTAAATAAACAGCCTTATCAGGCTGTGGAGACGTTTAAAGTCATGTTATTTTACGGACGACACAATAAATATGCGTCATTAGAGGAGAACCTTTTGGCCTCATTATTCTGAACACATCATTCCCAAGGGGAACCACAGTTTTGGCATTAATGAAGGAACAGCCTGACCAAGACCAGGGAACACAGCACAGAGCTCTGGGATACGGTTGGAACCAGGACACATTAAAACATAACATGCCAAGGTTCCAACATCATAAAGTGATCAATTCATTATATAAAACGTATATTAGCATGAGTACAGCTCAACTATTTTCTGCCAAGACCGGGATGTCACTTAAAATCAATAGGCTGGGCAAGGAGAAGATTTTTTTTTAGAGAAGCGGCCAAGAGGCACCAGCTACTCCACAGCTCAGGTAGGAGAAGAGGATAACACCAAAACTACATTTTTGACCTACATACAAAAGATGTTGGTGGCAGCATCATACCTTGTGAATGCTTTTCTTTAGCTAGAAAGGACAGAGATGATAGGAAGATGCATGGAGTTAAATACAAGGCATTTCTGGGAAAAGTGTTATGGAATTGAACCAAGAGCTACAACGGACGGATTGAGATCAAAGCAAAATACAATCATGTTCTAATTTTTGTTGGTCTGTCACATCAAACTCCAAATAAATACACTGAAGTGTGTAGTTTTAATGTTACAAAAAGCAGAAAAGTTCAGGGGGTATCAAGACTTTTGCAAGGCACTGTTAACATGTCAAAACAACAGCAGCAATTGCAGCAAAAGCTAGTTTGAAAACATGTGTAATTTCATTTAAAACACAAATGTAAGAACACAGCATGTTAAATAAGGTTGCTTCAGAAAAGTACGCCCTTTTAGCAGTTTGAGGTATACCACTGTGCTTGCTCTTACCAGTGAACTTCTGTGGCATTGAACTTTTCCGCTTGGCAACGTTGCTGGCGAGTCTGTCAAGAAGCAGCGCGCGCTCTGAGCCCATCTGAGACCTGGTTGTGTGGCTGTCCTCTGCTTGACCACAAAAAGACAAAAAAAAAAGAAAAAAAAAAAAGGTAAGAACATAGAAAGAAAGACGACAGCAATGTCAAAGAAATGAAGACCTGCTGCCGAGCCACTGTTCTTCATAAAATGAAGCGCAAATAAATAAATAAACCAACAAGGAGGAACAACATATTAGTTTGACATTAGACGCTCCTCTGACCTCACTTCCTGTTTTTTTTTTGTTTGTTTTTTTTACCTCATCAGTGAAGAAGGAGAGACCACAGGATGAGGATGTACTTCCTCACCACTACAGCACTATCAAGCAAAACTTACGACATTCGGTGACCACAGAAACAGTGCGCCTTCTTGTGTGTTGCAATCGTGCAACTGTCCTGCCGGTACAATAAGGCACAGTCGGCAGCGGGGGCTGACGTCTTACGCGAGCGTGCCTGCGCTGGGCCGGCCTGGGCTCAAACGTTTGCCCTATTTGGCTTCCCCTTTGCTGATACAGACATGAGAAGCGGTCTCCGCTGCACTGAGGCATCACACCACAGCAGCCATAACCTATTTAGTCTGTAATCATGGGGCACCAGCTATAAGTTCATTAATTTAATGAGGCCATAAAAACAGGATCTGCTGGCTTTTTAACTGCACGCCCGCTGTGTATGCTCAAAAAAAAAGAAAAAAAAAAAAGCAACAACGCGTTTTTGTGGACTCGATGGCTGCAGCAGCTGCATGTGTGAAGTTTCGGAGATGTTTTCAGAGAGTGTGATAGCTGCTCACCTCTCTCGGTGGGACCTTTGCTCTGAATGTACACATGGCACCTCTCTCTGTGCTCATCGAGGGAGCTTCGCTGCTTGTAGCTGCGACTGCAGTGGTTGCACTTGAAGGGCTTCTCTACTGCGAGCAAGAGTTTCAGTTAATCACTAAAAACATCAACAGCATGAAAACTGGCACAGCACGTATGATTTCACAAAGTGTGCAGTTTCGCTCAAAACTGATGAGGTGTTTCTTTTTGCTTTTTTGTTTTGAGACTGACGGCAGGTATAAAAAAAAAACACGTGACCTGAAAGTGAATGAGTAAGTTTCCAGAGGTGATTGAGTAAAAGATATCATAAAGTGATGTGTGTTTGCAAGATTGCACGGTGAGGCTGTTACTGGAAAAGCCAAGAGCCCTCCCGCAAACCCTCACGAGCCGAGATTCAAAAGGGAGAGAAAACCTAGACTCAAAGGAGTAACTGACATGGCATTGTTCGCAGGTGCATACGATATATGGGCGCTTTGACGCTGTGTGTGCGTGCTGAGTGATTAAGAACACATGCATGTGGCTGGCTGCTACCAGAATGGGTGCGCAGGTGCCCGCTGAGAGCGTCGCGTCGTCGGCAGGCATAGCTACACATAGGGCATTTGAAAGGCTTCTCTCCGGAGTGCAGTTTGATGTGGCGAAGCAGGTTTCCCTTCTGGGTGAAGGAGGCCCCACACTGAGTGCAGTGGAATGGCCTCTCACCTGAGAAACAAAAAAATAACGCTCAGAGGAGGGGGAAAAAAAAGGAAACCCACATGGTTTAACTCATTAATTGCAGAAGAAACTTCTTGCATATTTGCTGCTTCTATTGGCTTGTTGGTCACGGCATTGATATATATATATATATATATATATATATATATATAAAAAAATGCATTTCTGTTTTCTTTTGTTTGTTTTTTGCAATTACTATGTATTTTCCCATTATTACAGTGAATTGCAAAACACGGAATCATTCACCATCTTTTGAAAGGGGAACAAAGCAACAGCCACTGATTGTCGAGAGAAGATGTTCTCACGACTCAGACCACCAAGCGAGTTGTGCACAAGATGGTGAAAACAGCCTCGGCTGAAAGCGGTGCAACGCTTCACATGTTCCCCCACGTGTCCAGCTGACGGGGACTACGCCAGTTCGGCCTTCTGGTAGCGTCTCAACTGGAATGTAGTGATTGAAAGGTATGCATCATCTGTAAGGTTTCTCAACATTATCTTTACATTTGTCATTTTCAGAAAGTTCCCCATCATTTCTAGAAATGTCTTCGTCAGTACAGATAAAAAAGGATCCAAAATGCTACAATACAGCATGTTCTATACGTGATACTCCAATGCATTCACTGAAATGCCCCAAAAACAACGCAGTAGTTGGGCAGAATGTTGAACAGCATGTTTCTTCAGACTGGAAGTAGGATTAATGCTTTGCAGCGACCAAGACAGAGTCATGACTTGAATCTGACAATCTGTGAACCTAGCTAAAAATTAGGGTAATGGCAAGCAGGCAATTTGATTAAAAACCCCTAATCAAATAGGCTTATTACCAAAAGTAAATAGTCAGAAAACCAATAGACGCATGTAGAAACCTGGTCAGCCATTTTAAGAAGGGTTTAATGCCAATAAATTTTTTTCCACTGACAATTGAGAAAGATGTTTAATTTTAATCACGTCATTTTTTGGTAAAAATGTAAATGAAACAGAGAAAAGGATGTCCCTTTTAAATAGTCTTTTTATTTTTTTGGTGTGAAATGTCTGTCATTTACAATCAGACAGAAACCTTTTGGTTGAATGAAAAAAAAATGTAAATCTACTAGAAGTATGAATCATTTGGACTCAACTGTACCGGTAACCCAGTTGAGGCGTTTGAAGGTTTGGTTCTGTAGTAGCGATGGGTAATAGTGACAAAAGTTGGTAATGAAGGTTCCCACACATTTTCTATTTCAAAATTCCACACTGAATTTTCAGGTTTTGTGGTGTACTAGAAATTGCTACGAGATTTGTTTACAATGAAAACTCTACTGCAGTAGTCAGGCCTTATAATGTGCATGTTTCACAGACGAAGAAACTCAAAGTTGTTCCACTATTTTGGAATCGGGACGTGTCATTGCTCCGGCTCCATTTGAAAATCTAAAATGCTCTCACTGGATTCTTTTTCTTTTTAAAGCAAAACATAGAATCTTTAATACAGTTATTCTGCTTATTAAGTTGTTAATGTTAAGAGGCTGCTTCACAAAAGTAAATAAATGTTTACCACCGTAAAAATAAATGTTTCCGGGTGGTGCATTGGAAAACAGTAGAGCAGGTGCCCCGTTTCCAGAGGCTATTACTCCTCAACCTAGCCATATGAGGCTCCATTACTGACTTCAGCTGCATGTGTTCCCCTTTCTCTCGCTGCCAATTTCCTATATGAATACTGCGAATAAAGGCCACAAGTGTTTTTGGTCTTTTCAGTAGCATTATTGAACACATGTAGAGCCCCATAAACAAATATTGCTCATCACTTAAGCCATCATTGAGGTCGTTACTGTTAAACAGCACAGAAATGCTGCATTTAGCTGGAATTTCAAATGATGCTCTCCAACATCAAAATCAGTTTTTGGGGCTCCAAACGTCAGAGTTTATCATCATCCCCACATATTACATTTCTCATCACATCTTCCCCCCACATAATTAAAAACAAAACAATAATTACCTATTCCTAGCATTACTTAGCCCTGGGGTCACAATGGGCTTCTTGTATGGGAAAACAAATATCAGTAAAACTATAGCCATAAGTACGCCTTTATGGGGTCTCAAATTAGTGTTAAAAAATTTGGTTCAAGTGGCGACTCATTTGGGGTCCATATGGTCCCACTTTCTAGCCAGGGTTCACCTGCATCGTAGTTACAGGGGCAATTTATGTGGAACCCACTGGCAACCTGTTGTATTCAATAGGGGCCCATTTTCTAGTTCATTTCCTGCTTATCTGGAATTGATATGAACTTATGTTTGAAATCCATAAAATTCAGTGTTTGCAAAAAATATCCTAAAAAGAAACTATTTGGGAACATCTTAAATTCCAAATACTGTCCTCGTAGGACTTCCCTGAAGCCTTGTTCAGTTTACAAAACCTATAAAAGGAAACAAGAAACAAACAACAACTAGTAGTGGAGGTCTAAAAAAGTGTTAAACGTCAGCAAATAGGTGCTATACCACCAGGGCAACCACGGGACGCTGGCTGACCTGAAGGGTGTTTTTATGGCATTCGTAACTCACTCCCATCAAACGTGCGTCCCAGTGAGGAAAAGATGTCAAGTTTTGCTCCAAGTCCCAAATTTTGACTATTTTTCATCCTGCATCTTTGCATGCTCATCTGAACACTTATCTGTCATTGCCATCAAATCAAACAGTTAGCTGTTCTGTGCTCGTTAGTGAACTACAATGGAAGATATTTCACAACCAGATCCCCCCTGCCGATTAGGTGGCAATGACGTGCCAAATGCACGCAGAACAAAAGCACTGACCCCACCAATAGAAGATAAGTCCGTTGGTATCAGATGATTGTGCAGCTGTTTGCCTGTTTCAAGTCAAGTGCTTTTATATGATTTTTTTTTTTGTTTGTTTGCTTTTGGTGCTTACCAGTGTGGCTGCGCTTGTGCACTAGCAGCACATTAATGCTGATGCAGGAGAGACCGCAGATGTCGCAGCTGAGTTTCCCCTGTGTCGGAATGCGGGGCGCCGTGGATCCGGGCGCGTAGCCCCCGTCTGCAGCCTCATCCAACGCACCTGTCGTTTGGCCGTCTGGCAGGGATGCCGCTTCGTAGCGCGAGTAGTCCACCAGTGACAGGTCCTGCGGCTCGTTCATGTCGTCCTCGTCTCTCTGCTCGTCGTTGTCCTCCTCTGTCCTGTCCTCGTCAACACCTTCCTCCATCCCGTCCTCGCTGTCTCCCTCCGCTTCCTCTTTGGGCACAATCACTGCATGCTCAGTATCGTCGGTCTCCTCAGCTTCGGTTTTTATCACACCTAGACAAAATATGGAAGTAATAAAGAAGCAAGGCAAACATTTAGAGACCTTTCTAATCGCACATGTGAAGACTTAAACTGAACCATATCAGAACAACTAACGTGTAAAACATTTCCCACTTCCAAATAAGGAGCTAAAAAAGGCTAGAGGAGAGTGCGAGCCAGAATGCGAAACAGTCATGTCTTCACTTCTACTTTTATATTTAAAGTTTGATATTAGCACAGGCACGTCTCCAAACTGTGGGGAGCTTAATTCGGGCCGACGTTTAGTGTCTCAAAGAGATTCAGTAGATGTGCGCCTAAGATAAGAGGAAAGAGTTTCCTATGAATACACAGAAAGTAGAACCAGGACAGGAGAAAAGCACAGCAGGCGCCTCAGACAGACAAAACCAGTTCCCTTTGCTTTAAAGGACTCAGTGTGTTCATCAGCACTGTCACACACACTCCCCAGTAATAATATGACCTGCTTTTTTTCCTTTATGGACCCTGTTTATAACCACAAGATGTCAACATACAGTGTCGTACGAAAGAGTTCCCTCCACTTTTTCACATTTTCTCATGTCAGAACTAAAAACGTCAATGCATGTAACGTTATTGGGATGTTTTGTAATAGTTTTGCACAAAGTAGTTCATGACTGTGAAGTGGAAGGAAATGCATGTTTTTCAGCAACCCAAAAATTTGAAAAGTGCTTCTTGCATTTTGAATTCAGCCCTCCTCAGTCAACAGCGTGTAGAACCACCTCAAAGTTTCATGTCTTGTGGGGTATGCTCTAGTGGCGCTGCAGGTCTGGTGACTGATTTTATTACTGGTGTAATCTATAGCATCTCTAAGCAAGACATTTCGAGTTTTGCCTCCGGTCCTAAGTATGATTTAGCTCTGGACTTTGACTGGGCCATTCCAACACACAAATAAGCTTTGACCTAGTCCACTCTACTGTAGCTCTCGCTATATGCTTCTTGCCATTGCCCTGCAGAGAGGTGAAACTCAGTTTCAGGTTTTCTGCAGCCTCTGACAGGTTCTCTTCTACGACTGCCGTGTACTTAGCTGCATCCATCTTCCCAACGCTGACCGGTCTTTCTGATAACGCTTCACAAAACCATCATCAATGCATGATGCTGCGAAAACCATGATTCATATGTGATGTGTAGCACTGATGTGTACTTTTCCACCATTTAAATCAAGATCGTTTTGCATGTAGGCCAAAATCTTCACTTGAGCTGTTGATGGCTGCAGCTCCTCCAGAGTTGCCATACAGTTCTAGATCATTTTGTGCTCTCCTTACTCAGCTGGTCAGTTCGGTGGACAGCTATGAAGCCACATTGTGGGACTAGATTATATTTAGGAGTATCAGAATAAATATGGTTGAACTGAAAGACACAGAACCCAATGAAATACAATGAGGTCTGTATTTGTAGAATGACAAAGTGTAGAGAACTATTTACATTTACTCAGTTAAATTTGAGTACCTTTTGTGAACAAAATACCTTTAGATGTAGTTTTACTTTTTACTTGAGTAGTATTGTTATAAAGTATCAATACTTTTACTTTAGTAAGTCTTCTGGCTACTCTACCCACTGCAAAAAACTTCACTTAATGAAAAATAGGCTTGAAAATGCTCACTGGAAGTTATTTCCATTGTTCTTACACAGTTATAAAGCTTCAGCATTAGTTTTAGAAGTTCAATATTCAATAAATTGGATTTGGAAGACAGTTTCTTCTGCCTGAATTTGTTATTTTCTTTAACATTTTTCTCATTTTAGATTTTAAAACATCAGAATTTGCCACAGAATTATTTTTGTCCGTCTGATGACATCAAATGAACCAATTAGTTAATCAGTACTTGAGCAGCCTTTTCAACAGCGCTTTACTCTTGAGTAATTTGCTGCATGATTACATTTTACTTTTACTTGAGTAAAATATATTGAAGGAATGCTCTTCTTACTACATCCGCCTCTAACAAAATGTGGAAAACCTTAAAGGAATACTTTTGACAGGCACTGTGTGTTTCACCATGACAGCTTAGAGGAATCCGCTTGCTGAATGCACAGTTATCAGCACCTCGGCTGCTGACATGCAGAGTCCTGAGACTCATCTTGCAGGACCTCTCACCTAGCCTCTTGCTAAGCGTGAAACAACCCTGAGAGCTACTCAGTTCCATCCAGAAACCACACTGTGGTCTTGGCGGTGGCTGATGATGAGCTAAAGAGCAGCGCCTTGTATTGTGGAGAGCGCTCAGAGGTGCTATGGAAACTTTGCAAGCACAGAGATCTGTGACACCCAATATAGAGTCCAGGGTCTCTGAGAGCAGTGAACCGCAGGGCCGTGCAGCAGAACGCAGAGCGGGGCTTTAGGAAGTGCACCCGGTCGGCTAGATGGCAGCCAACCAGAAATAAGAAGGGAGCGCCGCCTGCACACAATGTTCTCTTCTCAGCACTGAGGACTGAAGTTAAAAAACGTTTGGAGTTGGAACAAACTGTTACGACTGGCAACTTGCTGTTAATTGACAGAGGGTTCCAGACTCTCTGTCAAATTCAACATTTCCAATTAATTAACATACAGTGGAGACGAGATACAGTTCAATTTCCCACTAAAAATTGATTAATGAAAATGAATGGAATTGAAGTTTGGTTCTATATTTCATGGGAATTAATGAAATCTTAAAACAAAATTGTGGATACTGATAGAAAATGGAGAGTAGGACTTGATTACAGTTTCTCTTCCAGACTTCCAAATTTTTTTCACGTTAATTTACTATATCTAAACAAATAAACTATTAATCACTTATCTAATAAGTAGCAGTTCCTCCACTTGTCCATTTACTGATCCATTTCAACATTTTTCCCCAAAATCATTAGTTCTATAATAATCTCATTCTACTTGCAGCTGCGAAAGGACAACATGTCCGATTGTAAATATTAGATATGAGGTCCGTTTAATTATCCATGCCTGCATGTCTTAAAATTCTCAGGTTTTGATTCTTTGGCATTTAAAATCATCTATAGCAGGGGGTGCTGTGGTGGCGCAGGGGTTGAGCATGGCCCACATGTGGGGGCCTTGGTCCTCGACGCGGCTGTCGTGGGTTCGATTCTCGGCCTGGCAACCTTTGCCGCATGTCTTCCCCATTCTCTCATTACCCACTTTCCTGTCAATTCACTATCAAATAAAGGCCACTAGAGCCAATAAACCCTTTTTTTTTTTTTTTAATTATGTATAGCAATTTCTTTATGGAATAGAATAGTCTTGCAGCCTATCCAGACCATGATGATTTTGGAAAAGAAAATTTCAGTCTCCTAATTAAATAAATAAAGGTAAACAAACTACTAATTATACCCACAAATGCTTAATTTCCACAAAGAAAAAACATACTGTATTTTCATTAGCTCTCTGGTATTTGCAGTTGTACTTTTTCTTAAGCACGCTGCTTAAAATGTAAGATAAACTGCAAATTCATTTGTTGAGAAGTAAATTGTGCATATGTGTGAGTGTGTGCACATACGTGCATCCATGACAGGATCCGAGTGCGTTCCATTCACAGTGACAGAGGCGTCTTCTGTCTGCTCTTCGTCCTCCTGCGAGTTCACCTCTGCAGCCTCACTGCAAGCTTCTGAACAAAGGCACAAATCAATTCTCGTAATCAGTTTCTCGTCAATTAAAAATAAAGTCATGAAGAGTCTTTTTACACCAAGAAATGAATATTCAAATATTCCCTTTTAGCAATTAACACTTAGAAAATCTTTCTTGTATTTGCAGAGACACAAACTCAGTTATCATTTTTGCAGCTTGCACAAATTCCACAAATACGTCTCGATCTTTTCGAAACAGTGCTTCAGGTCAGAAGGTGGTTTCTGCGGAGGAACGAGCTCAGACTGATCACGTATGTTTTCAAATTCAAGAACAGGAATGAGATACTCACCCATCTCATCCTCCTCTGGGGATGTAACTTCAGGATGCTTGTCTGTGCTCATGCTGAGATGCTGGTAGTTTGAAGGTCTTACTTAACAGGTCCAGTTGGGTTCCTGCGCTGGGCAATTTTAGAACCAGGTTTGTCAGAAGGAGTTCACAGAGCGGTGACAATGTGAAAGGGCAAATGTGTTTCCCACATTCATCCTGCCACTTTAATATAGGATTAAAATAACATTTCACAACCCTATTAAAAGATATTCTGGCTATTTCAATGAAGCTTGTGAAGAAATAGAAGCAACACTTGTCTCTGACTGTTCCTGTTGGTTGGACAGCATAAAAAAGAAGCTTACAAAAATAAAAGTGCGTGAAAGCCCACGGTTGATTGCTCGACCCTGTCTCTACATTTAGCCTTATGAGAAAGACAAGATATTCTCTCTGCATACGTATTTCCTGCTGGGTTTATACACAGGAGCAAATGTAAAAGAGCTTTCCACTCCAGCAGCCAAAACCTCCTACACTTGTGGCCATAGTTTGAAAACGAACATCCATCCTACTGCGTATTTCTAATTAAAGATGCTACAGAGACACCTCCACGGGTCACAGAAGAGTGAAGAAAGTTATTTCAAGTTTGAACGCTTCTATGAGTCATAATAGTAAAGAAAAACAGAAATAAATACAAAAAGTTACAGTCTTCTTCTCATAGTTCTCACAAGCTCAAAATGAAATTGAGAAGTGTGTGTCCACATGGTGCAGTTACTGCTAGGACCCACTTTTTAGAACAATTCATCTCATTACCTTATAATCTCTAAGGTTTGGATATTGCTGAAGCTATCTTACCTTCCAGTTGCTCAGCACCAGAGGAGAGGAAAGCTGCTCTGGTATTTCCCCACTCCACCGCTGGACTTTCTCTGAATATGGATCCTGCGCAGCGTGACTACGGTGAACGCTGGAGCGATCCCTTAAAGGAACAGGAACTCATCGTGAACAAGGTGGAGCAACAAAGACTTCACATCCAGTAGAACGGCGCGAGCAGCTCAGACGGCCCAGAGCAGTCGGGGTGAAACTCAACCCATCAGCTGTTTCCACTGGGCCTGGATGTGAAGACTCCGCCGCACCACATCCTAATAAAAGGAAACAAAGAGTGGATTAGGCTTTTGATATAATTTCTCTCAGTCCTCACCGTCACTGACTTGTTTCAATTTAAGGAGCTATAACTCCATCTTGTGGCCAAACTAGAGAACTGCTTTTCACAGCAATTTACTTCTACTTCATATTGGTGAAGCAAAAAAAGGCCTGAACTATTCCTACAGTATTTCCACTGTTGCTCACGGAGAACAAGGTCGGGTTGATATTGTAGTTATAAAGTGGAGAAAATAAGTACTCCCAGCCTATTTATTCCAGATGGTTAAAGCAAAAGATAATCAGTATTTATTGATATTGACTAATATTAAATGTTTATATGTTTTTCAGCCATATCGCTCCGTCGTACACAGGCTCTTGTGGCGTATTTTCAGTAAGTCTACAATACATATTTAAAAAACAAAATAAAAAGTTGTTAACCAACTTATTCTGGTCTAAATAGAGGAGTAGGTAGTTTACTGTGTTGAAACCTGACTGAAAAACCTCCATAATATTGTGTTCATCTTAAAAGGGCTGAGAAAGGATGACTATAAAAATTTTGAAATGAAAGGCAGCTTGGAGATAGGCCTAAAATTTGCTAAAACAATTTGGCCACAGCCAGGTTTCTAAAGTAGAGGCTGTACCACATTGTAAAAGGTGTAGGGACAATGCCTGACAGCAAACTGCTGTTTGCAGTAGCGAGGATGATCTGCTCTATGCTGGGTGAAGCCTCCTTAAAGAAGTGAAGGGGAGCAGGATCACAAGGTGAACCCGAAGGCTGTATGTTCAACTCTACCCTTTAAAAAAGGTCAGATTCACTGGGTCAAATTTATCAAACACAGATGGATAGTGGATCAAACAAGAAGGATCACAAGCAGATGCTGAGATGAGGGTTCTTGGAGCAAGTAGCTTTTCTATGATAAAGTCATTACATGTTTCAGAACACGCTTCTAGGCAGACAGGTTGTGGGGCATTTAGAACCAAGTCAATCAATTTAAACAGCAGGCGTGAGCTATTCTGACAGGACACAATAATGTTGGATATACGTATCTTCCCTTTTAGCATATTTAACGGTGTTCTGATAATGGTACCAGCACTTCTTGAGGACCTGGAATGAAACCTGCAATTTGTCTTTTTTTTTTATCTCCCCCACTCCCGAGTTCAACTTGTCCTTTTTATATCCCACATGTGGGATGTAAAAAAAATATATATTCTGCTATGCTGCAACAAGAAAAAATAAGGCACAAAGAAACATAGTAAGAAAAAAACTTTATAGTGATCTACATTTAGCTCTAACTACAGTGGAACTGAAGCCAAAAGAATCCTCTTTGTGATCTGGGAGCACTTTTTTATTACCTTCTACTCACTTTAATTCAGCCCTTGCTCCATTGTATCTCTGCCCTGTGTAAGGCAAAACCTTTTATTCTGTTTTGTGTGCAATGGCACATTTGTAATAGCTAACCAAATTGCTGATTCGCCACCAATCATTAATTGCCAGTGTGCTTGTGCTACCAAAGAACTATAAAAAAAAAAGAAGAAAAAAACCGATCTTTTAAAAGGATCCTTGAGTTCACTTTTAAAACAACTCCCCCATCAGAGCACATGCCAAGGATGTGTCCGATAAATTCCTATTTAGCGTTTTGAACTTTAACGTGCCGACCATAACCCGCTATGCACCCCTCACATCTGGTCTTATGTCACATTTTATTGTCTCTATTCACTCACCCCTCCTTCTGTTCTTGTAATTTTTCAACTCTCAGCAAAAAAATGTAGCCATAAAATGCAAAAGACCCCCCACCCCAAATACTTTGTTCTCGTCACAAACATCTGCTTCACACGATCAGGAAAACCTTATTAAAACAACCTGCATAAAAGTATAATATCTGAAAATTATAGAATGTAGTAAAGAAATACAAATTTTATTCCCAGATTTGCTTTTTTGTCTAATATAATTCTGTTTGGTCTCATCAGTTTAATCTAATTTGGGAAAACACACTCATTATTTCAGGCCTGCAACACATTACAAGAAAGCTGAGAAAGGATGAATTTTTGGTTAGCATGCAAGCAAAGAATTTATCTGACAAGAGAAGCCTGAGGTGATTGTTATAATAACTTGCACAAAAGCTCTCTCTATAAAGGAGTCTGAGTGTATTTTCCTTTAAAACTGCATACCATCATTGACAGGTTATGTGCTCAGAAGAATCAGTTTTATAAATATTTTTGGATTTTCTCCAGTCTATAAAAAAGCAAGCCAGGCTGTTCTCAGAAACAAGTCAAAAAGCCAGACTGTGATTATTTAGGGTTGAATCAGTGGCTCTGACAAAGTTTATTTCCACATCTGTGATAGAAACATTAAATTGAGTACTTTGAAACATTGGAGAAACATTCAACTTATCACCCCGTTTTGTGTGATAGCTTGTTCAGAGTGATACAGGGTGGTAAATATTCTATCACACTTAGTGTTTTGCATGCATTAATAAAAGGATTCGTGACATTCTTCATCAGGTAAAGACCTCTTATGACTTTCTTTCAACAATGGCTTTTTTCCCTACTCCTCTATAGAGACCATATTTATGGAGTCAATGAATCAGCTCCTCCAAAGTTATCACTATACGCATCTATGATCAATGTTTGGCTTGGTCTGTCTACTTTAGGTGGACAACTATGTGTTGGTAGGTTTGTAGTTTTAACATACTCTTTCCATTTCGGGATGATGGATGATGGTTTTAACATTGCTCTGTGAGATGTTGAGCATGGAATATTGTTCTGTAACCTAACCCTACTTTAAACTTCCCCACAAAAATTTTCCCTCAGCTGTCTGCTGTAATCCTTGGTCTTCATGATGTTTTTCATTCTTCTTACAAAGACCATAGTCCCTCACAGAACAGCTGTGGATTATATACACACGTGGACTCCAATTTTTGGACTTCTGAAAGCAACTGGGTGCAATGGATTTTATTTAGGGAAAACGGAGGAAAGGGCACTGAATAGACAAACAAACTACACTTTTCAGCACACCAGACTTTTCATTTTAGTTCCATTTCACGAGCTCAAAATACATATACATTTGTGGTCGTAACATGTTAAAGAGTTCAAGGAGCACATATAATTTAACAAGGCACTTTTTCTGACCTTCATTTGCCAAGCCACTGTTAACCTCTAAGAAGCCCATCCTTTGTTCGCTACCCCCACCCCTCAAATGCCACAGAATGTAATGGGGGCTTGCTAACTACCTATTAGGTTAGTTCACTGTTTTACAAGTTAGTCATCCTAATAAAGGAGCTTTATAAAAAGCCAACAGATGTTTTCTCGTTAATGTGCGACTCAACAATAACAAGATTGGCCACGGTGTAGAATGACCTGTGTAAACAAACATGCAATCACTGCCATGGATAAAGCAACCCTCAAGGAGATTTCAGTAACAAGCCATTCCGCCATTCCCACCTGAGTGGTGCCTTGTGAACGTTTGGCTGCTGCCCATGGCCTGTCTATGGCAACCAGCCACGAGCTTGGAAAAAAAAAGAGCAGAAAGAACGCACGCTCACAAAAGCATTACAATGCATGCTGGGTTTCCATGGCAAAATGAAAGCAAAGGAACACAAGAAAAAAAAAAGTGAGATGTCGACCAATAAAAGCCATTAAAAGCTGGGTGGAGGGCATATCTGTTCACACTGGCAAACAAGAACAAAGTACAGTCTTTCATGATCAGAAACACACATGATAATCTGTCCCTGCTGTGGAGTGTTATTTAAACAGAATCTTGAAGGGTGGGGGACTTTTTTTAGGGCTGGTGGGGGCAGGGCAGGATCAGGAAGAGTGGTGTTTTGAGTGTCCCTTTGCCTTTTATAGCTGCCCACCTCAGTGAGCAGCAAGGGAGAGAAAAGGAGATCTGGGAACTGACATAATGAAGCAGGGAGTGGAGGGGGGAATCCATAAAAACACACCGAGACCTTGTTGAGGGAGCAGAGGTTGTTTTGTTGGCTGAACAATAATTAGCCCCAGAGATATGTACATGGATTTTTTTTACTTTTGGGGTTGATTAAAGAGGAGAGCACCTGATGGGTTCCTGCTTCTTTTCAGAACCAAATGTATCATTTTGCAGACTGCAAATCAATACAAGAGACTGTCATGTAAAATACACCAAATCTGAATGGCCAGGGAGTGAGAACAAGTGAGAAGGCGATTCAGCCGTTTTCCTCTGTGCAATCAGGACTGAGAGAGGACAAGCAAGGGGGAGTGTGCACAAGTTTGCAGGTCTGAGAGTGTGAGAAAGCTTTGGAGAGACAGAGGGAGACAGAGGAGAGAGCTTCAGCCTGGCTTTTCTCTGCTGCGTCTGGAGAGAGAGGCGTGTCCACAGACCAGTATAAAGTCCAAAGAGAGCGGTTCGCATTGAGACATTCTCAGAAGACGGTCCTTCGTGTTGCACACTGACCAGAGGAGGAAACTGTGGAAACTGTGGCGATTCTGTTTTTGATGACCAGCTTTGCATATGGACACTTGTTGACTAGGCATTTTTTGGCGTTTCCTCAAAAGGTGGATGATACTCACCTGAAGAAATCACTTGTATATCTTTCAATCTCAACAAAAAAAAACAAACATTTTTTAATCACCAGAACATTCTCTAGCTGATAAAAGGCAGGCTCCAGTTTCTGCACTGTGAAATTGAACCAGAGGAACAGAGAGGTAATACAGCCGAGGCATTGTGTCCTTGCAGTCGAAACACTAACCGGCTGACATATCAAAAGATTCCTGGACAAAGTGTTCCTCTAAAACCTTCTTTGTCTGTCTAAAGTCTGCTGTTAGAGAGGAAAGTCATCAAAAAGCAAGAGAAGGGAGGGGTGAACCTGAGAGGATTCTTGACAAAGGGCAAAGGACTACGTGCAGGTGTCTGAGCTGTCATGGTGCGAGGACGTGGCGTGACTTCAACCTGCTGGGGCCTGTGGACATTCGGTGCCCTGTCACTGGCGGTACTGTGCTTATCGGACCAGGCCATCCGCTGTCCAGTGTGCTCCGAAGAGAGGCTGGCCAGCTGCCGTCTGCCTGAGGGTTGCGAAGAAACAGTGCGCGAACCTGGCTGCGGCTGTTGCCCCACCTGTGCTCTTTCTAAAGGGGCACACTGTGGTGTGTACTCACCCCGATGTGGCACTGGCCTCCGATGCTACCCACCACGGGGTGTGGAGAGGCCGCTGCACTCCCTGATGCATGGCCAGGGCATCTGTACAGACGAGAGGGAAGTGGAGGAGAACTCAGGTAAGAGCAAACAGATCTGAGTATGCATCCTTTCTGCCTCTGCCAGGCAGACTCATGACAGGAAAGATTTTCAGGAAATGTCCAATTACAATCCTTCAGTCCCAGTTGACCAGGTCAAATTCCTGCTTCTTTGCTCACTTGGCCTTACCTGACCTGGGGAGTGGTTGTGACAAGGTCCTGCGTGTTCACCCTAATCTCAGCTAAGCCGTGAAGCAGAGCATGCTTCCTGTCGGCCAAGCTCACATAGTCCCTCTGCTGTCTCCTGGTTGCTCGCTGTGAAAGTGGCCCCGCTGTGCAGCGCAGGCTTAAGACATGCGAGCGTCTTGGTGTTGGCTGGAACAGACGTTGTGTGTAAGAAGTTATGCTGTACCTGTTTCAATGAAAGAGTGAATTAAAGAGATCCTGCAGGAAGCTGTCAGGCACAGGCAGGGATGTACACCATTGCTGCGGTGTAAATGTAAGTCCATGTGTGTGCCTTTGTAATGGGAGGAGGTAATAAAAGCTGCTGTATGAAATGTCTGTAATGGAGTGAGGCCAGTCTGGGGCTATTAGCGCTCTCTGCAATCAGTAATTCACTTGGTGCTCTCTCATGGATATCCCCCTTGCTCCTGTTGCTGCAGATTTCAAACGATTCTTGTCCTGATGTCTCTATCAAGCTCTTTTGATCTTTGGGGTCTCTTTTTCTCTCCCCTGACTTCTCTTTGTTGTAGTATTCTTCTGAAAATAAAAAAGTCTGCATCCAGTTTTACACAGTTGAAGGAATAATTATTGATGTTTAATTAGCTCAACTTCTTTTTATAGATGACGTGTACTATTGGTGCCTTTAAGGAAAATCCTATCGATCTAATAATGTTTTGAAAATATGTGAGCTGTTGCATTTCTTATACTGCAATTGCTCCTGCTGAACTCAATCTCCCAGATCATTACTGGCCTCTGAGAACACCAGAGAAGTAGATGAGGCTCAGCCAATAGAAAGCTCCCAGGGGGTACATCCTAGCTGCAGCATCTGCTCCCCCTGACCTGATCCACCCCGCCTCCTGTGTGCCCCGACGAGCCTTCGAGCGCATCGCCCACTGCCTCCAGCTCCTTGATGAGGATGAGCTCATCGTCACCCTGGCTGCCAGAGCTGAAATTAGAGCCTTCTGCTCTCTCTATGCAAGACCGGCATAGATTAGCATGACTACATGAAGTCAGAAAAAAGAAAGGAGCTGACTTTTTGGAGTTTGATTAAAAAATAAAATACAACAAAAAACAAGCAGCATTTGTCTCAGCTTTCATCAGTCCACACCCGAATGTTACTGCTGCCCTTTGACGTTGCGCTGACCATTAAGCTGCCCTGAATATAGGTTGCAACAAACCAATGAGGAGTCTTGTCTGTTTTTTTTTTTTTTTTTTTCTGGGAATGAAAGCTTTTGGAAACTTTTGTGTTTTGAGTGTTCGGTAATCTGAGTGTTGAGTCTCCACTGCAACCCCGTAATACCCCAAAGAGTCTGTCATAACAAAGAGGTGCAGTTTCCCCATAAACCAAACTGTAAATCAGTTCTACCAAGGCTTCTGAGATCCAGTGAATATGAGGAGAAACAATCAGAAAAAGAGGAAGTGGAGAAAGGCAACTTCATTCACAGGCAGTAGATTTCCTTTGTGGCGCATTCTCTGCACTTATGCATTATTAAACAAGGGGGTGCATCTCCTGAATACATGCCCCACTCCTAGCAACAGTGAACATGCAAGATAAAAATAGAAGAGGGTTTTTAAAACCAAGAGGATTCATAATAAAAGGAGCTAGGATGCGGCGAGGCACATCTTTGCTGAAAGGATGTTCAGGGTGGATGTAAGAGCCCTGCTTGAAAAAATTATTTTTAATACTAGTTTTTGTCATTTGATTTCAATACTGACAAACAACATAAAGCATAAAATATAAATCCTAAGAAGAAAATGACTTTTACCATCTCAACAACAGGCGCTCTACTGAATCTTATGTTAAAGTCAAGGACCTCTTGAGTGTTTCTTCCTAGCAACACTCAGTCTTAATACTCAGAATAAATCATCATGCATGTGTTGGCATACATCCCTGCGTTCCTGCCGAGAGAACCCGGGTGTCAGGTATTGGGGCACTTCTCTCTTGTGGAAAACGCAGATATAGTTTACGACCTGACTCATACCGATGTCAGACTATGAAAGTCCTACAACTCTAGGTCCCATGAATAATGCTGTCAGTAATGCTGGACTCTGTTTGACCACACTGAGTTTGCTGTGACGCACACATGTCATTATAAAAGCCACACTCTAATGTAGATGAGGTTTTTTAGCAGTTTCAAACTAGTTGAAAATCTGAACTAAATTTCCATAGATTCTGTTTATTTATAAGGATTTGGTTTACAACAAATACAATGGTAAGGCACAGGAAAAATGTAATCCAACTTAGAGGTCATTGACAAAGCCTCTACCTCTTTTAAATCTTTTGTATGGCCACATTTTGGGTACTTGGTAGAAAAAACAAATGTTGAGGTGTATACCAATGCTAATATTTGACCTGTCTTACTAGTACCTTGCTAAAGGTTCAAAGTCTGAAATTCTGAGACTGGTCAAACACCACCTGAATAATTTTCTAAAATGTTGAATATGCATGAAACTTTTCTCTTATTTGTGAAAATACACAAAAATTGAATATTTAAATGCTTTGATGGGTATACAGCTCTTCTCCAAATCTTTAATGTTTCAGGGTTGTTGCTGGACAACATTGCGCTCCAGCTCCCTCCAAAGATTTTCTTTTGGGTGACTGGCAGGACCATAAAATGTTTCTGACAGAGCAACTCTTTAGATGCCCTGGCTGTGTTTTGGATCTTTGTTATTCTAGAAGACCCAGTCATGGTCCATATTTAATGATCTTACTGATAGGAGGTTGTTGCCCAAAACCTCATAACATATCCATTCCGTCCCTTTTCCTGAAAAGCATCCTTAACACATGATGTTTCCACACACATGCTTTATGGTTGGGATAATGTTCTTGGAATTGTACACTAGTCCTTCCTCCTCGTCAAAACACAGTGGGTTGAATTTATACCAAAAAGTTCTACGTTAGTCTCGTCTGAACATGTGACCTTCTCCAATGCTCCATCTAGCTCATCGAGATGACAAACTTCAGATGGGCTTGACTTGAGCAGGTAGACCTGCTCAAGTCAAGATTTTAATTCATGACAGCATAGTGTTTTCATGGTAGCCTTTGTGACTGTAGTTTGGACTTTAGTCATGATCATTGAAGCGCCACGAAGTGAGCTCTTGCATGAAACCCCAATCCAAGGGACATTGACTCCCTTATCTTGAGCTTCTGCCATTCTCTAATAGTAGGGACAACAGTTGTTTTCTCACCAATATCGATGACAAACTACACCTAACCATCCACGCCTTGGTCAGGTCTACAACACAGTCCACAATGTCCCTGGCTCTTTGGTCTTGATGATTGTGGAGAGCTTGCTTTTTTCTAAGCCTCTTATGTTTTTACATGAGGAAGTGAGAAATAGCATTTAAAGATTTAGCTTTAGAATGAGCTTTCTTATATGCTATACAAAATAGTATCAAGCTGCATATACATTTTGTTTGATTAAATTTAATCTTTCTTGGAATTTCATCTTCTTTTTAAAAGTCTTTAAGTTTGCATCAAAGTATGGAACTATGAATTCCTTTCAGGGCACTGAAATTAGAGATTTCTTTTGGCAGATGTTCTTTAGTGTTGTCTATTTGCTTTCTTTGGGCTGTGCAGTACATTTGGACAGCTGGAGCTGTTATGATGGAGACACACCAACATTTCAGCTTGTCCTGCCCATGACATTTATACTGTGAGGACAATTAATCATTGTGGGTCACTACAACATCTACTGATAGCAAAGGAACATTTATTCCCACTTCGTAAGCATTTTTTAACAAGTTTAAAAACAGAATGACTCCTCTTAAAATAAGAATGACAGTATTGTTTATTTCCATGCATTATATTAGTGAATTCAACTTGAAAGTAGAAACAAAGGGTGCATTCCAAAGTAGTTTAGTCTAATTCAGTGCTGCTGTAGATTTCCTGAGGCGAAAGACACACAATCACACCCCAGCTCATTCCTCTAATGTTGTTGGATACCTGACATGAATTCAGATTTGGTTTCAATAGAGAAGAAAAATAAAATTCCTTCCTGAAAACAGAAGAAACCCAGAGTCTCAGAGGACGGAGCAGACAATGCTTTGATCCAAAGTCTTTCACAGAATTAAAGACAATGTTTTTTTTGTTGACGATCCATCTGGAAGATGGATAGTGGTTTAAAGAAAATATGGTTTCTTTCAACCATATTTTTGAATCTGATCCACACCTGTGTGAGTGTGTTATCCCTGGCTTGTAAATGTTTGGGGCCTCAAGCTGAAGTCTTACACAATGTTTAAAGTCAACAAAAGTACTTCCTTTTCATAAGCAGCTAGAAATGAGTGATAGAACGTTTAAAAACAGCTTGTTTCTATACAAACTCTTCTAAAGTGGCATTAATTCAATATGTAATCTCTTGAGTACAAAATCTGTATTCAAAGCAAGGCATGCATTTTAATTTCTACAGATTTGTTGTTTCCTTTTATGTCAAGCTTCCTAAACAATAAGCCTGCATTCATAATAATTCTGAGTTTGCTGTGCTTGGATTCACCCAAATTAACATAAGGTACTGTTTTGACACAAGTTGGAAGTGGAGCAGAATCAGTCGTAGCTAAAATGTGTTTTCTTGTCTTCTTTATCAAATAATGACATAAGTTTGCTTAAATCATTTCACTGGTAAATGATAGAGAATAGGCACAGGCATTTCACACGAGCCTTACTGATAGTTTTGAACAGTGTGTGTACAACTGAATCAGACAGCAGCTGATGATTAACAGATTTTTAAGAAGTATTTTGCCTGGAAGCTGAAGGTCTGACATTGATACTCTGGCAGAAGCTGGTGTTGACTGAACAGAAAAGCCTCATAGTTTTGAGCAGGGAAGACTTAAACTTGCTGCCAAAGACATATAAAGGTCTTTTGCATGGTGTCATAAAGATGCCTGACAAACACCCATTACATTTGTTTCTGTTTATGTGCCGATTACAGTTTACAGACTGTTTATTATAAACAAACCTGATCCCCTGAGTTTAGTTGCAATGAAGGGAGTATCTTCATCACAAGTAAACAATTAGGACAAGGTAACTGCAGCAGTGATTGATCATCTTTGACCTTAAACATGCTGTCTGAATCAATACTTTGACAATTCATTTGGTTTATCTGGCTGAGTAGCAAATGCACCATCATAAATGTCCTAACTGACTTTCATCAAAGTGACTAACATGTTTTGCTTATTACAGATCATCTTCTTTTATTCAACACTGCTGGAACTGGCCATTGACATGTTGCACTGGTGTAATTAGGCATATGGAAAAAATTGCACTAAACTGATAACAAGCTCAGAGTTCAGGACTCCCAGTATCTTTTTTTATGACTTTTTACTAAGATTTGCTACATCTTATACAAAGAAATCAAGATCAACATTTTAAAATTGAGTTTATGGTTTGCAATGTCAGTTTTATCTATAAGAGTAAAGCCAAATACAAACATTAACATGCATATAAATCATCTGAAGTATGAATCCAGCTGCCTGTGGCATTCAACAAGCCCCAAATACTGTTTGAGTCCTTTCTGCAGTAGACATCTGACCACACACTGGTACTGTGTCAAGACAAGTGAGTCCATCTGTCGTTAATTATTCACCAAGCGCCCTTCTATTGTGCTTTCAAGTACAACAGGATTGTCTATGACAAAACAATTTCAAAGTATGCATAAGTACTGTATTTAAAACTACATTATTGACCATTTTCAGGATGTTTTGTTATATTTTTTTATTCATTGTAAAAATGACACAGTCTGCAGTTAGTTCTATATTTGCCCTTTTGAAAAATCTGTTCACTATGGGAGAAAAAAAGAATTAATGAATAAAGCAACACCAAACACTCACTCTCATTACTTCAATGGAAATATCTATCACAGATGGAAGAAAAAAAAAATTAGCAAAGATCCTGCTCATTATGAAACCGTGAAAAAGCTCTGACACTTAAGAGTTTTTTCTGTGATAAATATGCTGATCTTCAGTTCAACTCTAAGTATTTTTTAAGATAGAGATTTTCTTTTATGTTAAAAATTTGATTGACAGAGTAACAGTAAATGTTTATCATTAGCAATTGATTTGTTAAGACTTTTAAATTCATACTATAAGTGCCTACTTTTTGGGTTAATGATTAAAATGGGGGGAAAAAATGGAATTCAGAAATAGAACGCAAAAGTGGAATTTGGGAAAAAATAAAACAAAATTTGGAAAATAATAAAACAGATATAGTGCCCTAAATTAGTACCTACTTTGACAACCAATTAAAGTCATTTTCTACAATCTGTTTTAGGGCTGAACAGTCTTTGGAAAATCTACAACATGATGCTATTGATGAAACTAGGAATGTTGTTATTGGCTACGATTTTCACTCTTCAGATGCTTAGAAATTATAATCTATCCAATTGGTTATCAATAGGTATTAGTATACAACACTTTCATTTTGTGATATTACATAAATTTAAACTGCAATGATGATTGCAATATGATTCAGCTCTAATATGTTCTTCTGATACAACTCTATCAGAAGAAAATATTCATGTATGAATCTAATAAATAAGTCTCTAGCAGGAGGTTAGGCAGTTTCATGTTGTGCAACAGTCCCATGACTCAAAGTGAAGCTCGGAACAACTACCAATGCAAGGTGGATGTTTTATTAGGTGCTCGGATCAAAATTATGCAACTATAAATTAACATATAAAGAATGTCAAGAGAAATGTAAGTGATATAATAGAAGAGCCATATCAGTTACAACTGGGGACACAAGTGCGGTCATGAATTGTTAAAGGGGTGAACTGACCTGGAGTTTTTGTAGACCCTGAAGTCACTGAATTGACAATGATATCAACAGTAAACCAAAATATTCCTGATTCAGATTTGAGAATATCTGATAAAATTTGTTCCAAACTGAATCACACAACAGGACAATTATCCAAAACAGAGCAGTAAATATGCCACACAATTTTGAGAATTTTTTTTTATTAGACCACTTTAAATTGTGGCCTATTTTGTGTTGGTATATTAAATAAAATTCCACTAAAAATGCAGTAAGTTTTTTTTTTTCTTTAACAAGGAACCACACAAATAAATGTTTTTTCAGGGCTCTGTTTTTTACAATTCCTGCTCACCTGCCACAAAGAAACACCCTTCAATCTGTCAGCTCAGGCCATAAAATGCTGGAAATATATCAAACATGGCAAAGGGTGGTGATCCAAGTGAAACCGCATACAGAAGTACTAACTTCCTCCATGGAAAACAGCAGGGTAGCAAACAGGACATGCCACCCCTGACCCACTTCTAAATCACTTCAGCTTGCCCTGTGAAAGAGCGTGGAATCGGAGAAGTATGAACAAAAAGAAGAGCAAGGGACAAAGTGACGGAAGCAGCTGAAATGCTGTTGCTTCTTGCTGAAGAATGTGCTTAACACCAACAAGACTAAAAATACAAACAGCTGAGAGACACTTTCCATCTCGGACAAACAATGCCACTGTCTGCAAAGCTCTGAGAAACCTGGTCATTGTTCAACACCTGACTTTTGGTTATAAATGCAATAGAACTTGTCTGGGTGTGAGTTTGTGTGTAGTACAATTCTTAGAAAGACTTACGTGATATTGATGCTTTTGGACCTTTCCTTCATTGTCTTTTTGGCAACTGCAAACAACAAGATGTTTAGTATTGGCCTTAGCCTGAGTTCAAATCTGGTTTAGTGATCAGAGCAACAACTTTAAAGTGTTATAAAGCACTTAAAGTACTTTGATATTCGTGCCAATCTGTAAATAGGCCAAAGAGGCAAACCATTTGCACAAAGTTCTTTGAAGTTAGAAGGGAATAGAAAGATGGTTGAGAACAAAGGATTGCAACTTACAAGATACTCTGCCATTCCTCCAGTCACGTTCATTGACTGGTGCCCTCTTATGAGAAAGAAAATCCCCTCTATCAACCTCCATTTGGAACAAAGCGATGTTGCTGAGGAGTTCTTGAGGACAAAGAGCGAGGAGAGCATTTCCTCAGGAAGCAGCTGGGTGCCTTCAGGCCCAGAGAGCTGCAGAATTATAGGCATACAAAGGTGAAAGTGGCGCTGACGACAATGCAGAGAGGATGGAAGAGAGGAGGTGGCATCGTTTTGAAATACCTCTGAGCTTGGTCATAACACAATAGCTGAAGGGTACCAAGATCGGTGCTGAAGAGAAGAGCCCAATTACCGAGGTTCCTTCGTTGCGGTTAACCAGGCGTTTTGTTAGCACCGATTTCTCCACGTTCAGCTGTAGATCTACCACATCTTGCTAAAATATTGACACCCTTTTAACTTTATCACATTTCTGAACTTCACAACCATTTCTTTTAATGTACTGTATTTAAATTATTAATTAAAATAATAATCATAATAAGTGCAGGGGATGGGGGCTATTTTATTGGTAGGCCAACAAATGTAGAAAGTAGAAAATAAATGGTACATGGTTTTCAGAATTTCTTACCAATAAAATTTGAACAGAGGAACTGAATTTGTAATAATTTGCAACTAAATCCTCTCGATATCTGCATGTCTATGTCTTTAGCAGTGGACAGACAGGAGGAGATCATCCCTGAACACCCAAACAACAGCAATATCCGGTGCAGTCCACAGGACAAGCGCTGCATACAGAAGACCATGGCACGACACCCTCTGAAAACCACAAATCTGAGAAGCAACAGCGCCAGAGAGGAGACCAAGCCAGTGCTGGTGAGTGAAATTACCAGTTAACAGCAAACAAAAAAAATATAATTTGTAAGCCCCAGCAGGTATTTCACATCAGGATTCAATTGGTCCCGGTTCAAATTCTTAAAAAAATAAAATAAAATAAATAAAAAAGAACTCCTATTAAGCACCTTTTGCTCACTAATTATTAGAATAATGGAAAAAAAAAGAGCAAATTATCCCTCCATTGAACTGATGTTTAGTAAGTCAAGCAGAAAGCTAAAAGTTTGTCACAAGTTGATGTGCGAAGTATTATTTTAGCGGAAGATGCATCCTTTTGTATAAGTGATCAAGCATACAAGTGATTGCAAGGTCATTCAATTTAAAATGATTATTTTATTAAATAGATGAATTTAATCATTTAATTGCATTTTAATTATTTATTTGCATTCTATTAATGTATACAATTAGCATAAGTGGTTAAATGAAAAGTCAATTTTATTTAACCTTGAATAGTCAATAAAATAACCATTTACTGAAATAATTGTTAGCTACAACTCTACACTCTTGCATCAATGTGCAGTTTGTTCTGTTTATCTGGCAAAGGAATGGTCATACCACTGTAATTGCTCAATGGCAGGCACATGTCTTAATGAGTTTATGTAGATAATATATGACATATCTTGTGGTTGGTCAGCAGGTTTAAAGACACCTGACGAGGAATTATTACCCACCCAACTTTACAGAAACTTTGTAGGTTTCTTAGCTGCCAATTGGTTAACTTGACGCATTCCCTTCTTAACTGGAGACTGGCTAGATCACAGTAAATGACCCTAATGTGATTCTTCTTAAGCCACTCCTTTGGCTTGATGGCAAATAGGCCATTATAATGCAGGGGGCCCCATGCATAGCTCACTTTCAGTGTCCTGCCTGAAGGGAGAACGCTTTGCTTCAAATTTTAACAATGGCCCCTTGCTGTGGTGAAGTCATCCTGTACCTTGGCAAAAAAACAGCCTTACAGCATAATACTCCTGGGAGATGTTGCTCTTTGGATCATACTCTGCATATTTTTTTCCACCAAAGACATGTGTCGGGCTGATGCCAAAGATCTCATCTGATCACATCACTTTCTCCTAAATCACACTGAGACAATGGAAACCTAAAACACACAGTACGTGCTGACACACTTAAATAAAACACACAGTACGGGGCTGACACACTTAAATAAATTATACAAAGTGACTTACCAATATTCTTGGTAACTGTGGTTCCACTTGTGCTGAGATTAACACACTCCTCCTTCGCAATTGTAGACTGATCCATCACCTTTGTCTTGATCACCTTCAATCCAAGATCTTTTACAGAGTCAAACCAAGGGCCGAAAAGTTTTCATGCTTTTCCAAATTCCATGTACATAAAATGTATTATCTCAATGTGGAGAGATTTGGATAGAAGAAATTCTGATTTTGTGGCATGCATGCTTTATGTGTGCAGCGAGTTGAGATCCGGGGCTTTGGTAATCGTCCCGTGACCAATATGCAGGTAATTCAGACTGAGTTGTAGGGTATTAAATGCTTTGGTAAACTTTGAAGCCATGTAAAATTTAACTTAAATTCTGACTATCTCAAAAATGAGAGAGGTTATTTCTTATGAGTGAGCAAACTTACAAATCAGCAGGGAGTTGAATGTTTATTTCTCCACTGTGTAATAGAGAACAACTCCTAGATTAAATTATGGTTAATTCAATAGAATTGTTTTCACCTGACTTTGAAAAACAAATTTGAATACATTTTGCCTCTAACCAAGTAATGGTCATTTTAACATTGGAAATGTTTTAGGAAAAATGAAGTCCACCAGTTCTAAAATATTTGTTTGCAACCTACATAGCAAGTTGCAAACCGACAACTGGTCTCAAACACCGGCCCCTGAGGGCCAGTTTCCTGGCAATTTTAGACATTTCTCTGCTACAACACACCCAAATCAAATAACTACTCCATTAGCTGGACTCTGTTAATCTTGAATGAATGCTGAGGAGGTAATTTAGCCATTGGCTAAATTAGCCATCAAGTTCATTGGATGGATCTACGTAATAGTTCCAGGACACCAGCAGTTGAGGGATAAAGTTTGAGAATCCTACTCTAGGCATGAGCTACTGAAAACTTATTTCAGTAATAAGTACATTTAGTTAATGTACTTATTGTGGAAAACATTATAGTTTTTTGGCATTCTGTGCTTTATAGAGAAACACTGAAATTTGATATTAGCTGGCTAATTAGCAGAGCTATTTTTTCTCGCTTAGCTTGTCGGAACTCTGGTTAAAACATGCTGCTCTAAACGTTTAGCATGCAAAGTTTCTTTCAGAAGAACTTTGATTACCTCGTTACAATAATTGATGGCGCTCCTCCGCCTTGAACCCCACGTTCCAAGAAACCGCTAGACTCATATTCTTCTTCTTTTAAGTTTTACTGGCGGCTGGCAAACCAAATGAAGGGGCACTTACTGCCACCTACCGGACTGGAGTGTAGTTGGCAATAACGTCAAAAGTGCACCCCCACAGGTAAGGGAGGGGCAAGTAGGGACAAGTGTTGCCAGATTGGGCGAGTTTCTCTCCAATTGGGCCTCTTTTGAACTGGTTGGGCTGGGAAAAGAACAGCTGTTGGTAGGTTGCTAATATTTGGGCTGTTTTTCACAGCATTTAACGTGTTTTTAGAAAGCATCCATAGAAAATTTAATCAAAATAGTTATCACTGAGTGGCAGAAAAGTAAAAACTTCACCATTTTAATGACATGTCATATTCTTACTCTCATTTTATTCGTTCTTTTATTTTGAAATTAGATTAGATAATAAAGTGTCACCATGAAATTGTTTTGGCCCAAGTCAATTTTAATCAGAATTTGAGAGTTGGGCTTGTTTTTTGTTTGTTTTAGTTTTGATTTGGAAGCTGTCAGTCTTTCAACCCTGCTTCAATCTCTGCTCACTCTGGAACTTTTTCTGATATTTTAATACAATTATTTTGAACCCTGGAAAGTGTGAAATAAATTATGATTTAATGGTTTCAAGTATTTTTTTTTTTAAACAGAGGTATACCTTTTAGCAGGCTCAAAGTCCAAGTCACCTACTGTACTTGCAACCTGACTTTGACTTGCCTCTCAAAGATTTGAGACTTGGCCTAGAATTGTGACCATCTCTTTCACAATCTACAGCCTACTAGCTCAGCAACAAGAGTCTATGTGCTTAACTTAGCAGCCTGCAGCCTGCTCTATAACCTCTTAAAACCCTTTGGAGCTTTATGAAACTGAAAATTGAGGGGGGGAGGGGGTAGACCCTGATCTGTGAATGAAGCAGTTAGTTTTCTGACTGAAGAAAGATCCAAACAATCAAAGAGTTTTGTTAAAACAGGAGCTGACATGTAGAAATTAACCTTTTGAATTAAATTAGCACAAAAACATAAAACCTCAAAAAGCATGCAAATAATTATTTGTATTTTTCATTTTTAGACGTCCACTACGAGTTGCAACACATAACATGTATTAAATTGTGATTTTACTCAACTTTGCAACTTTCATTGCACTAATCCTTTGTATAAATGTTTTTTGTGTGTGTGTGTGTGTGTGTGTGTGTGTCATTATTGAGTGTGTATAAAAAAACAACTGCACAACTGATATCAGGGTGTTCCATAAAAGTCTCTTGAAATACTTGTTTCTCCTAAAGGCGCCATGCCGTGCTGAGCTGCAAAGAGCTCTGGACAGATTGGCATCCAACAGCCGCACCCATGATGACCTCTTCACTATTCCCATCCCCAACTGTGACAAGAATGGAGATTTCCACCCAAAACAGGTCTGTGACTTGGAGAACAAACTCAGTATGAGCTTTCTGGAATCCTCCTCTGGAATCACTGAGCAGACTGCTCTTTTGGCCATGTCTGCTGGTAAACTGTGAATCCTTAATGTTATGCCAAATTAAATGAAAAAGCAAATCTTTAAACTTCAAACAGCTCTATTCAGATTGCATCAGCATTCTGTGGGCCAGAACACAAAACACGCCTGCAGACGATGACATACTATCTAACAAGTTCAAGATCAACAAAAGAGTCTCCAAACAGACTGTGGCAGTGAAGCCAAAAGCCTGTTTTTCCAAGCTGGCGTAGAAAGTGATTTACGTTCAGAAATTAAGATGTCATGTGTAAGGCAATTTGCCTGAAACCGCTGAACAACCATCACTCTATTATTGTGATGGATGCAATTAGGTTTTGAATGCAGTGGCTGCTTTTCTTTCTTTTTTTGTTTCCCTGCTTTTGCAAGACTGAGCAAACATGCAGATAAGAGTGAGAGAATCAGAGAATATATATAAAAAACTGAGATAAGGCCGCTTTAAGTTGCAGACTCAGACTATGTGATAAAAAGAAAGCTCTGCTAAGGCACCAGCCATCAAATGTCTGAGTTATGCTGATTGTGTAACGTGGTTAAAGTATCTCAGTCTGCTCAGTTTTTCAGGCATCTGTTTACTGTTTAACTAAAACTGAACTGTGATAATACCCAAAGGGAAGCAAAGCACAGGTCATTAAGGACAACTGGGACCAATTTTAAGCCAGCATTGCTCTGAGATTTTTAACTGGTGGTGTTGGAGCCAATGTAAAAACTGAAATTATCCTGTTAAAAAGGTCCAAACACACGCAAAATCTGAACAGCTGAAAGCTCACAAGGGGAACGTGAGGATTTGAACCTGATAATTTAATTAGACCAAATGCCATTTCAGATTTCAGATTTACTGTTTGTTTAGTGCCACTTTAATTGCACTTTAATTAGTTTAGCATATCATTTTGATCTCTTTAAGAGATTAGATGTTGGAGTAGTAAGTGGATACTACTTCTTTGCCAAAATGTATTTTCCACCATTTTGGAGACTACTGGTCACGAAAAGTAAAGAGTCAAAAGAGCAAAGAGCTGCTGTTTATTTGCTCATCTAATACATACAGAGCAATGTCTGCATTCCTCCACAGTTATGTTCACGTCAAACTCGCTCAGACATGTAGATCACATATTTCAGCTATTTTCCATTTGGACTTCCTTGGTACTTTAAAATTAATTTTTGATTTTTATTTAGTTAAAAATACACCGGAAAAAAACATTCAAACTATCATTTCAGACATCATGAGTCCAATTGGTTGCCTGTCTTGAAGATGGCTAAATTAAATGTAAACCCATTCCCAGATTCCAGTTGAGGAAAAAATAATACTTGCAAATCCCCATATATATGGTATTACTACTGCAAACATCTAGTTCAATCACCTCTACAGGACTGAGGAGCAAAGTCCTCTAGTGTCAAGTATGTGGCATACTATTGGACAGCTGAGGCTTGGCTTACACTGGCTCATCAGCATGACACTGATTCCAACTAGACCAACTACAGAATTGTTTGGGTGTTGCAATGACTCAGTCAAATCCCAAAGTTTAACCTGACCGAAATTCTGTGGAGGTATCTTAAGCTTTACAGAAACTGCAAGTCTTGATAAACTGAACACATTTTGTGAAGTGGTATATGCTGTTCCACCAAAGTAATGTAGATGCTGATACAGTCAGACATGAAACATAGTAGTGCAATCTTTAGAACTGCATTTCTGTGACTAATTCCTTCATCTTTACATCCATCCACAGTGCCATCCCGCACGTGACGGCCATCGGGGAAAGTGCTGGTGTGTGGATCCCAAGACAGGCATGAGGCTGCCAGGCCCCCTGGAGCTGCGGGGGGATCTGGACTGCCACCAGTTAATGACTGTGACCCTAAGGGACTGAAGGGCACAGAAAAGGGACAGTTTGGATTTGGTGAACCAGCTGAATTTACTGGTGCTTTTAGTAGAACCATATGACTAAAGAACTTTATACTTCAGCCGAGCTCTACCAAAGGCAAACAGTTGTGGAGTTTGTGAAAAAAAAAAGGAAACCATTAAATTGAATTATTTTACTATTATGTTTCTGTATGTGAGAGTAAGTGATTTGAGTCTTTTGAGCACTTGTCTTATTTTGTTCCTACCATGTGAAATTAAGACAGATTGTCTTTAAACGTGTGCGCTTTAAAGTATCAGGTGGTAGAAAAACAAAACACGCTTCTTCAGAAAGGGGCTGTACATGTGATTTATGTAAGAGAAGGCTAACCTTTTCTGTGTAATCTTCTTAAAAAGTGGCAAAAAGCATTTAGTCCACTTTAGTATAGCTGATAAAAAACAGAAACTGATCATGTTTTCTTCTTTGTGTAGCACCAGATTAGTTGGAATCTGGTGCCATCCAGACCATTCAGAAATATTTAGTTTGAAAGATAAAGCTTATGTAGCAATTACTTTTTTGCAACTCATATGGCTGCAAAAAACTGCAAAACCCTTGTGAACTAATAAAGAAAAAGCCATAGCCTTTCACATCAAGTGCACCAAAGTGAAAATTGAAATTAAATGAGAAAGTCTGTATCTCTGAGATCCCAGGATAGATTTTATTTATTATGCGGCAGTGAATTCCCCAGTCATATTTTCTGACGAACATCTTTAGCACAAAAAGCATGGGCAGTGTTGCTTTACTAACAGCTCTGTGCGCTGCTGATAGGATAATCTTTTTTTTCCAGCTGGTGCTAAAAGATGTCAGTATGACCCTTGTGTTTGTATGGATATGCTTTGGCTTACAGGATTTCTCCCCAGCAGACTGCTTGGCAGAACTAAATGGTGCTATATTCTGACTGTGCCAAAATATGAAGCAAAGATGGTTTCTACAGTTTTTTTTTTTGGCCATTGTTTAGCATTCAAGAAAAAGTGAGAAAAAGTATTAGCATATATGAGGAGCAACCTTATATGTTCAGCTTTCTGCTTTAGCTATTGACAAATATTTTCCTTTTCTTTAAAATGATGAAAAGCCAATATTCAGCTTTGCACTATAGTTGCCGCTATTACATTTTAATTAGCTAGTGTTCTGAAAAAGGTAGAACATTTTTGTTAAATAAAACAGCATTGTGTAATGAGCTTTGGATGACTTCTAGCTAACAAATCAAGTGTTTTAATCTGGTGTTGCTTCATATGTACCACAAATATCCCAAAGCAAACAAAGAAGTGTTCTTGTAGGTTCCCTCTTAAGTATTATGATATTCAAAAGAGCGTAATGTTACTGAATGTAACTAGTAACAGTAGCTAATAGCATGCTAATTGCATTAGCTACTGCATTAGCTAATTGCATTAGCTACTGCTAATGCGATTAGCAGTACTCTCAAAGGAGAGTACTGGATTTAAGCTAACTTTTTTAATGTTGTCAGATCTGGACAGTTGGGTTTGAATATTCATCGGAAGATAGTTAGTATTGACTCAAGAAAATATTTCTGTTGTTAGGTTCATGTTTTGTGTAGATGACAAAATGCACCATAATATCAAAGATCAATTGCTGTTAGCACAAATTCAAAGGGTGAGATCAGATCTTTGCTGTTGTTTACCATTTTGCCACTTTAGCATTTCATATTTCACAATTTTGTTTACCTGACAAAGGAGCCAATAGAAGTTTTCTACCAACCGTATGCCATGTTATAGCTGCTTGAGGACATTTTGTGCCCACCTTGGACTACAAAAGATTTAAAGTAGTTTAAGACACTTGTATGTGACGAAAAAATTTTAATATACCAGCAGAAGTTATTCTGTAGTTATTCTAGTTAGAGCTGAGATAGGTCTTCACAATATCAGGAAAACATGACTTTCCAATATTATCGCAGAGTATTGCAATGACACCATCAACTCCAAGTAACCCACTCGCTACTCTCTTCTCCGCTATCAGAATCTCCCTACGCTTTACCATGTCTTTCATAAAGATCTAAAGCAGACAAGTGAACAAGATGGCACATGATTCAGAAACAATGAAATACCTTCTCATTGTATCAAAGTAATTATTTCCAATTTGAATATTGCACACGTATGTGATATTGGGCTGATGATTGTGATTCAATGTGTTGAATCACAACTGTGTGAGGAGTCATGCTTTTGCAATAGACTGGAAATTTTAAACCCTTTTGAAATGTTAAAGAATGCAAATTCATAACAGTGAGATAATGAAAAAATCTCCTCTCTTATTTATTGTGAAAGCATTTATGACTTTGGAGTCTATGATGTAAATGTAGAAGTTTACACATTAAACTCCAAAACCTGGTATGGGCTGGCCCATTTCTGACTAATTTTGGCCCTTTTACCTATTGTATTTTAAAGAAAGATTTACAAAATAACAAAAACTAAATATGATAAAAGAATAATAAAATATCCATTACTGTAAATTTACACCTTGTAACTTTATTTTAAAACAGATTTCAAACTACAATGTTGTCTTGTTGAGTAGCAGGGTTATCTATGGCAAATTTTAAATTCTTTTATTTGCTCATCACAACTATTAAATATCAGCAAATTAATTCACTTTTTCAAGGATCTGTTTAATTAGTAAGCTTTCATAGAAGAATGTATTTTATATGATTAAAGGTTTAAGTTATATTACTAAAAAATGGAAACATTTCCTAAAGTTATTTCTAACTAGCTGTTAGATGAAGATAGTGTTGATCTCTTGTCAGAGATTAAGATAACCTTAGAATTCTTTTAAAGACAGAACAAGATTTCCTACATATATCAATGAGCCACACAGACAGATGAAAGAATGTGTTTCCTGAATCTATCTTAATGCCACTAAAGACTCAACGCTAAACATGTTCAAAACCATTTCTTTGACTTATAATTACATTTTCATCATTAAAAAAGTCTTATTTTTCATTTTAAAAGCCTTTTGAGTACATAAAATAGTTACTTGATAGTAAGCTGCTTAATCTAAGACTTTACAGTGTTGAACTATTTCTGGAGAATAGACTATTTTTTATTTGCATCTGATATTATCTGTTTATGTGTAGATCATTAATGTTTGCATGCATAAAAATAAGCCAGAAACAGATTAGGTCTTTTTTTGTCTAGAAGAGAATTGTTGTGCTCACATGTTTGAGTGAACAGAGAATTAAAATATAGAGTTGAAATTAATAATGTTTACCTGAAACTAAAATGTACTCATTGTAATGTATCAATTAAAATACACTAGAAACTATGCTGTAGTAATTCTTAGTGACAGAAGTGATATCAACAGTACTGGACAACTGTAACATAAAAAAAAAACATTTATGTAGGTATGTTGACCTATGCAGGGGGTGATGTTGATTGACTTGTATTTTATAAGCTTTCCAACAGCTTGTGTAATCTAGACAATTGAAAAGAAAATGTACATAATTCTTTTTTCTGCACATTGTTTCAATCAATATAAGCTAACCTCTGTAAATAAAGATAATCCAGAACAAGTTTGAGATTCTGATTTGTTGGACTAACCCTTTATAGGAACCAGAGAAACCCATTTTAGGACTGACTGTTTTCACTCCAAGTGATGAGATTTTACTTCTTCAACAACTGTACTTAGAAATAATGAAGTCAAGTGCAATTCATTTGAAAACAATCAAACATATGTCATGTTTACACATTTCTTTGATTGTATTTTTATTTTTACCTCAGGCTCCAAATTAATCAGACCATGTAGTTGTAATTTAAGCCATAACATGTACACACAGCTAAAACCAGATAGCTATATCCACTGTGTAAAGCAGGCGTATGCAAAGGGGTGTGCTGCTGGTGGCTCTCTAACCTGGCCGGCATGCAATTCAGGTTAAATGACTTGACCAAGGACACAACGACTGAGACAGATTGAGCAAGGGCTTGACCCCGCAACCCATTGATTACAGGACAAGCTCTTATCACCATCATCACCGCACTGTAAGTCATTGTAGCTCCGTCTATAATGATTTACAGATCCCAATTCAATAAAAACTTACAAGTTTAAGTTTGATATTGCTCAGATACAAATAAAATATGTCACAAGAAATTAATTTTTACTTGTTATCAATAGAGACTAATAACCTTAGGAGTGGCACAGGCAAAAAAAAAACACACAACCTATATATAGAAGCCTTAGTCCTCAACGCGGCCATCTTAGATTTGAGCCCCATGATTGTTTGGGGAAAACATGATTGGGAAAACATGTACGGCATGTTTAGTTTCTCATGTGGATAAATACAATATTTTTTTAATTGAATTAAATTAAATTACGATGGTGGTGGCAAGATCATTCAGTGAGGATGAATGGTCAGACAGAGATTCTATTATATCTTAAAGGTTAGATGTGTGATGTTAAAAAATATATTTCTAAATGTTCACATGTAAACTGTTAGAGAAGTCAAAGGAGCACTCTTCATTTTTGATGTCTAAATTAACATGAAGCAGATATAAGACTCTGTGCCAAAAAGAAACAGAAAAAAAGCCCTTTTGAATAAAAGCTTCCAGGTGCTAGATAGTAGGGTCTGTTCCTGCATGCACGTCTCAGGCATCTGTTGTTATGATAAGCAACATGTGGAAGAGTTCTCTTACTTTTCTAACCGTTCACATCAGTGATAAAAAACGGTTAAGCTTTTGTCTCTTGATCAAAAGTGAGAGAAAGCATTGACAGAGAACTTCTGAACTTTTTTAAATTTTATAAAGGTAAGAATAAAAGAAGAATCATTTCCAGAGATGGGTACCAAAAATTATACTCTAGCAGGAGCAGCACTGCTTCAACATACTAAAACATAACTAGTTTTAGTTATGTTACTACACTTACTAGTGTAGTAACATACACTTAGTAACTAGTTACTAAGTGTATGTAGTAGTAACTAGTGTGGTAACTAGTTACTACACTTCTGATTATTTCATCGTCTTACATATTCTTTCTTCCTGTCTTGATAACCTTGGTTCACCCCGAATCCAATGTGAAAGTCAATTAAACAGACAGGCTGCTGATACTGCTCAAGGCAGCAATGGAAGGAAGAGCTCTCTAAAGACACCTGACAATAATCTGAGGGTAGCAGCTTCTAAAAATATCACTCCACCATCCACTACCAGAGTAAACTTTCAAGTCTGCTTAGTTCCACTGCCTGAGTCTATTTTGGAGAGCTCTATGGGCTTAAGAACAGGGCCTGAAACTGCTTTGGGGCAACATCTCCATTGGGCTGGTTCAAAATGTCACAGCCCCAGTTCTGCCCCTGGGCATCCACAATCCCACAGCTGAGCCCAGGAGGCCCATTATGAGAGCTAGTGTGCTTAGCTTATAGGAAGCATGTGACCTCTTCCCCCACCTCCAGATGTACTTCGCTGCAGGTGTTTGACAGTATACAGTACTAGGGCCGGACATTCCTACTGTGGCTTTAGCTGCGTGCCTTTTGCACGCAGCTCTCTGAGCACCACACCTGGAGAGAAAATCACATCAGCATCATTAGGGTGTAGGTCAAGCAGAATTAAAAGGAGCTCTTGTAGGTGTGTAGAGTAAACAGAAAGAAATGGGGTCATATTGAACACAGTCAATTAAAAGACCCCAAACAAGTGCTATTCAGGTTGAACGGACTGAGATATAGGCTAAATCCTGTGGGCTTAGGACTGTTATTTTTAGGCAACACACAACTACAACTGTTGACCTGGGCAGCTCTCACACAATGCGAACAAGAATGCAAAGTATTTCAGTTGTAGCAACAAGGGAGCAGCAAATAGGTCTCAAAAGCTTATGGCCTGTGAAGCATCCATAATGTCATGCCTAATATGCTGACACAAGTAATTGTGTTCAGGTGCATCTCAGTAAGAGAGAACATCAATGAATAGTTCATTCAGAATTTCACCTCAAAAAGGGAAACTTATACAGTATACAAATTAATTACGAACAGCGTGAAATGTTTAAGGGGTTATTTCTTATATTCTTGCACTTATGGCTCAATTGACATGAAATATTTAGCTTGTGAAAACATTAAGTATCGCATTAGAACAATTAAAAAAAGCCTCAATCAAAAAATGTTATGTCATGGCCATTTTATAGCTTACACAATCATGTTGAAGACTGCTGACTGGACAATTTTCCAGCAGACAGTGTGAGTCATGAAAAACCTTCCATAGAGAGGGCAAGTTACAAAGGGATATTGCTAAAAAAGCTAGCTGTTCCAAGACTATTTTATCTAAAGGACACTAATGGAAAATTTGGTGAAAGCAAAATGTGGTAGAAAAACTTGCACAATCAACAGGGACAGGCAAGAATTGTAAAACAAAGGTCAATCGAACTGCAGCTGGAGGAACAGTTTCGGGAGTCACCACACGAGCTCATTTAACTGGGGCAATTGCCTGCAGATAATCAGAGCCCTCCAGTAAACTGCTGAATGAAATTTCCTCAAAATGTTGACACAGACAAACAGTTAAAGACTTAGATATGCTTCAAAATATTTTTAAAAAGTCACTCTGTTTGGGAGAATGCTATTAAGGAAAGACTCAAGAACTATGCAGAGTATCCAACTATGTTTGCATATTTTTAAACCACTTCAGTTTTTTTTATTGCATAGTTTGCTTCTTTCAATTTCCACTTTAGAACTCTTATTTGTTTAAAGCAAATAACCTAGCACAATATTCCCATGATAAAACATGGTGGAGGCAGTATGATGTTATAAGGACAGGAATTTGGTCAGGACTTTATTTATATGGTGTCCCAGATGTATCCAGGACATTGGTTATTATACCAGCATTCCTTTTGTTAAACCAAACCTGAACCAGATCATGTCAGAAGCGTCTTACCTGAGCTAAAGAGAAAAAGGACGCGTCTTTTTGCAAATCAAGGAAGAATGCAGAGGCAGAAAAATCAAGCTGCTTAAGAACAGACTGGTGGTCAGCTGTGTTTTATCAAGTTCAAAGTTAGCAAAGGACTCTACCAGGAAATTATAATCAACTTCACACTGCAGACAAGCTTTATGGAGATGGTGATTTAATTTCCCAGCACCTGCCCACACTCCCAAAAATACCAATATCTGATTTAATTGTGGTGATATAATGGACCAATAAAAAAGCCTGACCTAACCCCCATGGAGAAAGAATGGAGTCAGGTCAAAGACTGACTCCACAGAGACAGACGTGGTCACTATTAAAGCAACATGGGCTTCCTTGCAAACTAAGGCTGGGTGTTGTTAAGAATCTCACAATTCAATTCAATTCTTTGGGTCACAATTTTATTCAGTGTTGATCTGGTTCAATATTGATTTCCATGTTTCCCGTATTGATTTGGAAATAAATTAATTGCAATGCCAAGATGAATTTATATTGTTCCCCACCCCTTCTTGCAACACTGCATTAATGCAATAAATAGTGCAAAGGGCCCTGGACCTACTAATTATAAAGTTTACGCACATGTTAGAAGGTTGACATATCTGTATTAAAGTCTTTTCTTCATTAAACTGTAATTCTAATTGTTAGAAAGCATGATTGCAAGGTTTTCATTAGCTGTAATACTACTGCAACAGACTATTTACAAGAAATTTTTATAAAGTTAAACACATAAATGAACTTTCTCAGTGACTTTCAATGTATTCAGACACACTTGAACATGAAGGTGGTTGTTGCAGCTCATGGTTTTCTATGCAGAAATCACAAGACAAATAGTCTAACAAACAAGCTATCGATACATTCCTTAATGTTTTGACTGAAAGGCTATGTCCAAGAAGAAAATATGTCTGTTTGCAGTAACATTAATGAGAGAGAGCTGCAATACTTTAGGGCGATTGCCATAATCGTCGAGCCGAGGCACGGGTGTTCTCACGAGAGCTAGGGTGGGGGTGCATTCTGGAGGATTCTGCAGCAATCATAGGAGAGGACCCCATTTCATTCGTTTATTGTGGGGGATGTTTTCTTTCCCTTCTCAGCTAGATGGTTAGCCCCCTCCGTGAAACCCACAACATAGTGGTGGGGGGCTGAAGGTTGTAGTGGTGAGTTGTCCGGCTGTCATTGCAGCAGGCTGGCATTTTTTTTTTTTGCCTCCACTTGAATCTGAGTTAGTTTACGTGTCTGTGGACGGTTCGACTTGACGCTGCATGCTGTTACCGTGTCTGGAGGTGTCCTTTTCTTTTCATTGAGGTGGCTAACCTATTAGCTAGTTAGCGCTAATGTTAGCTGATTAGCTTCATTAAACGTGGCACAATTATAATCACAATAAGTCCAAAGTATACATAATAAAGCAGCCCCTCAATGAACATGTAGTCGGCGTTTGTTTTTGAGTAGCGAGCTAGAAATTCCTTCATTAGCTGTTGTCGGTTACTGGCTAACGTTAGCGTGATAGCTAACTCCCAGCTAGTCCGTTTTGAGAACAATGAAAACCAGTCAACATTAAACTGTTGCACAATAACAAGCATTCCAATACATCCACAATTTAAACATTTAAGTCCGAGACGATGTTACGCTGTCGGCAACGCTGATTCACTACGACAGGGGCGTAGCGTTTCTTTTTACGGATTAGGAGGTGGGGGATCCTAAATTTGGGATGGGGGAGATGGTCAGCCCAAAACCAATTAATAATCACAATTTCAATTTCTTTAAATTTAATGAACAGTAAATAAATCCTTACTTCTAACCATGTCTTGGTGGGTTTTTGCTTGTTTATTTTAGGGTGGTATTTAGAACCTATTAAATATAAAAAGTCACCCAGCACAATATTTTGTATGTTTTTTGTATGTCTGGAGTCATAAAATGTACTTAGAAAGGATGTTAGGACTCATTCATTAGGTCTCCTACAGGAATTGGCTTAGACATGAATGGACCATATACTCACAAAGTGGTAATGTGATACTGAATTGCCTAAACTCAGACTGTATGTAAGAGAAATAATAACTGCTTTGACTTATATCTGTTACAAATCACGTCACCGCTACTATGAGATGGACTAATCAGAATGTTGTGGCCAGTTTCCAATCTCATTTTTTCTTTTGTAAAACCCGATGATACCAATATTAGCTCATTCTGATATCTCTTTAAAAAACAATAACAACCTGTAATTAAATAAGACATAAAAAAGAGCATTCAAAAGCTTTTCTGGCCTAGATCGACCATTGTATTCGGGACATCATGCTGCATGTGCGATAGTAGCAGCTGTAAAACAATGCTTTACTAATATTATGAGCAAACTTAAACAGACCATTACAGAAATAATCATTGCAAGTCTGTCGTGTTTAAAAAATTTGGTTTCAGTAGGAATATTCCCTGGAGAATGTGGCTCAGGAATACCTAAGTCCAGCTACCATTCTGCAGCTTTTGTTGCATCCCTTCTCCAACATGCTTGAATTTCCTCATTAATGACATTCTGATTCCACCAGTAAAGCAAACCGTTACACATACTGGAAAGAGGAAGGAATTTATTGTATTGGCTAGATTAAAGTTAGAACACGGTAGCTTGAATCATTATTTAAAAGTAGCAGGAAAACCAAAACTTTTTGTGTGATGGTGGTTTACCTGAGACAGTACAGGATAATTTGATAAAGTGCAGAAAAGAAGAAAACATGCTAATGATGGCCTTCCACCATTGATTAGTGTATGTTGCAGAAGGGATGCATCTAAAAGTTGCAGGCTAGTAGCTCTTGTTGGTTACATATTTACCCCAACCTGGCATTGCCTTGTCTGAAATTGCTTACAGAAAAAAAAAGCTTGTGCTTTGATGTTGAAATTTAGAGTAATGTCTGTGTCTTAATAACCCAGCATGAATTTAACTGTTTTGTGATTTTTTTTTTTATAAACATCTACCACTATCTTATGTCACATCATCTGTACAATATGAATTGTTGTCATCATGTCAAACTTGCACATTTCAGATTCAATGACTGGAATTGACTGAAACCACCGTCTCGCTGCAAAAATGTCTAGTAAGTAATTAGAAATAATTGCAACTGATAGAGACAACCTTTATGAGACAATATGGAATCACTGAAGTGTCCTAATTATTGAGCCTTTCCTTGTTTTTATTTACTTTTTAATTCACAACAGAGAGACCATCCTATGCCCCCCCTCCTCCTCCTGCCCCAACAACTGTAAGTATACAGGTTGCTCTAGTATGAGTACCACATGGTAAAGTTACATCTTTAAACACACAGACTAATGATAAATGTCTTCTTCTGGAAATTGTTTTCCTTGTAGCATTAATGAAAGTTTGTTTTGCATCTTTTCTACTTATTTAGCCCCCCAAACCATCATAAAATCACTTCTTTCACTTCTTTTTTATGTAATGGGCTGTTTTTGTGTGTTAAATCCTCCCACTTCCTGTGTTATGTCATTTCTCATTCATGTTTATGTCTTATTTGTTTCCATCAGCAAATGCCCAACACACCCGGGTTTGTGGGGTACAACCCATACAGTCATCTGGCCTACAACAACTACAGACTGGGAGGGAGCCAAAGCAGCAACAGTCGGGTAACGGTATGAATATGAACCAAGTAAAAGCATTGTGACTCGGTGTATTAATCAATTGGTAAGCTCATACCTGTCAATCAAAGTTTCCAGTGAAACTTTGATTAGTAATTAAATCAAAGAATGCAGAAGACTTTACAAACATCCTTATAATGTCAGCATTTTGGTTTTGTTCTGATCCAATGAGAAGGAAAGATTTTTTTTTTTTACACATCTGCTTAAAAGTAAAATGCTGCTGGGTAATTCGTGTGAGATGTCTGCCTTATTTCACTTCTGAGACTGAACTGGAAATATGCGTCATTCCACAGTCAAACCAGCAGTCCATCTGTGTCCATTCAGATCCCACCTTCCTTTCTAATTCTGCATTTCTGACAGCCATCTTAAATAACCCATGCCTTCAGTGTTGCCATGGCATTGCAGACTTGCTGCTCAACATGGCCCTGGCTGCTGAGCAATAATTTAGTCGCTGCATGCAAGCAGTGGTTGGCTGACTCTGATAATGGCATTATGTCTCGCTATGGGCTAATCTCAGCTTAAATTAGATTTTTTTTTAAAGTTTCTCATAAGCAGCCCAGTACCCTGATTTCTGCACAGTCTTCGACTGTTAAAGATGTGCATGTCTTCTAAAAGTGCTCTGAGGCGACATTGTTGTGAATTATAAGAAAACTTAATTGAATGGATTAAGTGATGTTCACTAACGTAACAAAATCTCATCAATAGGCATGGGCCAGTATAAAATTATTTTATACTGAGGTACCATATAATATGGTACCTCAGTTTAGCGGTGAATTTATTTCAGGCAGCTGATGGATAGTGTGCAGCAACAGGAATAATGGAGCCACCATACAGCCAGTGAAAATATAGGTCTTAGGCATCTCATTATAATTGAATTACGGTATTATGACAGAATAATTTTGCAGTTTTTAAACTAGTAACCAGCCCACGTATAATGAGGATGCATCTGGGAATGATTGTCATTTCATATTATAATGTTTCTTCTAATGAATTTCTTACTAATTCTTCTTTCTGTAATGATAAACAAAACAATAAAGGCATCAAATATGTGAAAAGATTCAAGAATTACAACCAGATTCATTGATCTTGCAGCGCAAACTGTACATCAAAAAGCAATTTCTTTAAACCTCACTGTAATCTTTTGAAGTAAATTCAACAGATAGTCAAAAACGATTATAGTGTGAAAGATCTCTGAAATGGTTAGATCTTTAGTGTGCGTCTCTGATAGACGAGATGTCGCTGCACTTTTTCAATAAATTTATAAGGCGAAACTCACAGCAGAGGTCATACCGGGGCACTCTTCCAGACGTTTTCTCACCAAATGACACTATTTTCTGAGCTCTAAATTAAATATGACGCTTGGGTGAAAATACTGCAGCAATTCAGCACAGCAGCTCAATTTCTAATGACAAATTTGCAGCGACAGTTTTTAAGGCCTCTTCTGTATCGAGAGACTCTTTGGAGATCTTCCATATCAGCTTTGAGCTACCAAATAAACTTTAGTTTTACCTCAAACTGCAGTCACTACCCTTTCATCTAGCTGTTGTTTTATCAGAGAGGATACATCGCTAAGTCTAAGAACCTGTAAGAAAATAGTTTTCTGGAGTTGTTTTTCCCAAAAGTTGTTACCTTTCCACCTAAATTTCAGCAAGCTCCTCCTTACATTTGATCTAAATTTAAACTAAATACAGATGGTGCAGATTTCTCTGCGAGGTTCATCCTTGTTGTGAGTCACGCTCTGAGTTGGCCAACGCGAAATAACATACTGGTGTCAAGGTTTGACTGTCAAAATTACATTGCTCTTTTTGCGTCACATGTGGGTTTAATAAGCCCTCGCCTCACATTTGCTCCATTCTTCTCTGTTTTAATTTTACGCAGGATAATTAAAAAAATGTTGTGATATTTTATATTTTCAGTAACAATAGGAGAATCATCAAAGCTTTAGAGGATAATTTTCAGGGTTTTTATTCAAAATGGTCAAAAATAGATTACATTTGGTTGTTAGGGTATTCATCCAGGGGTTTCTACACAGTCTGGAAAAGTTTGGAAGTTGATTTAACGTATTCCAGGTCTCCTTGTAAACATGGCAAAAGCGTAGTTGCCTCATTACAGCCAGCTGATCAGCAGTAGGTAGCAGAGGAGCGTTATAGTGCATGACAAATCCGGAAAATCTCTGGTCACTGGCATTCTGTTGAAGTCTGGTTCAGATACAAGTCATGTTTGAATACTTCATCTCATTGCGCAAAAAGCTTGACTAATTCATAATTGCTCTTTGTTTCTGTTTTGCAAGAATTCCTCTGGAATAAACATCCCAAAGCCCCCAAAACCACCTGATAAGCCGCTGATGCCCTACATGAGATACAGTCGGAAGGTGTGTACACTCTTTAAAATCACTATTTTTTTTTTTTAATCATCATTGTGCTACTGACAGGCTCATTTTATTTTCTTTAGATATCCTGTAAACTCAGTTAGATGCACCTTTGTTTCAGATGTTTAAAGTTGTTAAGCAAGGTAAGATGTGAAGCCAGAGATTAGGTAGGAGTGTCAACATCCTAGTGGGATTTATCCGCTTTGGATCTGGAACTTAAAGCACACGGCCTCCTCTGGTTTGTGACCTCTCTGCAAAGAGATAACCACCTATAGCCCCTCCAACCCAACCCAACCCCACACCCATGTCTGGTTCTCATCACCAGGTTTGGGATCAAGTAAAAGCCTCCAATCCTGATCTGAAGCTATGGGAAATTGGGAAGATAATCGGTGGAATGTGGAGGGACCTCACTGATGAGGAGAAACAGGATTATTTGAATGACTACGAAGCAGAGAAGGTTGGTTGTTTTACAGAGGGGTGTTTATGGGGTTGGTGGATGACAAGTAGCTGTGTCCCCAAAGGTTGTCACCCCAGACATCGCTCCTTCTTTCTACCAGTCATGAGTAAAACCTCTTTTCTTGTTTATTCTTTGCTGATTGAAACAGCCAACCACATGTTGAGTCTGCTTGCTTTTTGTTATTATTTTTTTTGCTTTTCCGGTGTCATTCCTGTCATCTTTTCCGCTGTAGATTGAGTATAACGAGAGCATGAAGGCCTATCACAACTCACCAGCTTACCTGGCGTATGTCAATGCAAAAAGCCGGGCCGAGGCTGCTCTAGAGGAGGAGAGTCGCCAGAGGCAGTCCAGACTGGACAAGGGCGAGCCTTATATGAGCATCCAGCCAGCAGAGGATCCAGACGGTAAGGCCACTCAGTTAAATGCTTTGTTTCCCGAGGTTTAGGGCACGGTGGCAGAGCTGTACTTATTGCAGCCCGACCACACAGATTTACAAGCCTCCACTCCCTGAAAGTCTCTTTCTCTCCTCCTACGCTGCTACATCCATCCTCAGTTTATGTAATTCTACCTTTGAAATGAAATGTTTTTTCCTTCAAGTTGCAAATGAAGACAAATTTTGTTTTAGTTGTGCACCAGCGTTTACATTCTTGAGATCGGTTTAGACATGATTACCAAATTTACATTCTTTTGTCTGTTGTCATAAAGTCTGATACACACACACCCGCACACGCACACACATAGATTTAGACAGCACAAGACATTTGAGTTACACCCACCTCCAGGAAATGATGCTTGTCTGGGGTCGGGCTGGGTTACAGTAGAAGTTAATGATGTGCAGGAAAACTACAGATAAAACAGCTGCTATTTAGAAACACCCCAGACCATAAAAAAAGTTAAAGTCGACATCCCAGCGGGTCTCATACTGAACAAGCTACACGTATGGCAATAATTAAATAAGGTTTAAATCTCCGGGTGGCAACATAGTCACAGATTATGTTTTATTAATAAGTTTTATTAATAAAACCCTTTATGATAATCCGCTCCTAATCTCTTTCCATAAACAACTTCTCTCTCTCTTTTTTTTTTTTTTACTTTAACCATCAAAACAGGTTGTAACTTTTCAAAAGCTCATACTGGCAGCCAGGTAAAGTGTTGTTTTGTAGCTTTGTCTTGGGTGTAACTTAATCATTAATCTCAGACATTAAAATGTTTCTGTTTTTATAAACACCTTGAACGCTTCCAGCAGACTGAGGTGGGAAAAAATGAGGACACGGTGAAGGATGATGTTGAATGAGTTTCCCACGCGTTATTGAGACGTACCTCTGCTGAATTTATGAACCAGAGAAAAGCTTAATTCCCACACGATACCTTTAGAATCTGTCACCCCTCTTGAATGTTTCCTGTTGTGGTGGGAGAGCTCCTATATGTGCTCTTTGAAGTTTTCATCTTGGCATATGCGACTCATTTCTACTTTGTTGTTGTCAAAGCTTCAAATTTGCACAGTTGTTGCACAGCAGCAGCAACAACATTGGGTGGTTACTAGTGAACCAAACAAAGCTACAACACAGTGCGTAATTAAGGCCTTCAAAATCCAAAGCAATCAACACATCAATAATATGATGTGATGATGCAAGTGCTCAGTGGTGTTATAACATTTATGCACACGCAGAGTACTCTTCAAATAAGTATTATTAACTTGGAAATCTGTTAGGTTGTTAAAATACGAATGATTACCATAATTTAGTGTTTCTGCTGAAAGGGTCTGAAAAGATTTTCAAAGTCACAAATTTAATAATTTTAAGCCTTAAAGTGTCACAAATCTGAGGATTTTTCATGATTGGTTTAAAGAACATAGTGTTCATTGCGTTCATTCACTGCTTTTTCATCTTTGACATTATTTTTGCTTGTCTTGACAAATGCAGTGAAAGCTTTCCTTTGTTGTGTCATTTGTCTCTCAGGATGGATATTTTATGCTTCATGTTGCATCAAAACATGACGCATAGAAGCAATAATCCCCAGATGTTCAGTCTTTTCCCCTAAAACCAAGAGAAAATTCTGCTCCTGAAACGAACTTTCTGACTTGTAATTGCATGTTCAGGTAGTGTATGTTAAGAGGTTTGGCTTGAAAACAAGCTGTCATAATTAGTCAAAGCAAATGCCAAAAACTATTAGAAAGCTTACTGTGTACCGGGAAGGGCATTAAAGTGAGCTACAAACATATTTGACTCACGAGCCAAAGCTAAAAGATCTATTTAAGTTGTTTAATTTGTATTTAGATTAAATATGTAATTAGGTCAATGGGTGATTAGGGATTTTTTTTTTCATAAATAATCACATGCCTTAATTGTTCAGACTGCTAGCTTGTGATCTAAGGACTGCTTCTGGATAAAGAACAGCTGCTGGTAAATTAAAACTACAGAGTATATCTTAAACATTTGTCTTCACACAGTGACCCATAATTAACTCCTTGTCCTACTCCAGCAACAATAATAGGGAAATTCCCTTTAAAGTATTTTTATATAACAGCATATATATTTATTGGGATGCCCAGTGAATGTTCAGAAACCTTATGTTTTTCTTGCAGTAGCAAAAGCTCACATCAAAAAACATAAGAAGAAAACAATATAAGGCTAAAAAAATGCATATTGTAAAATCTGTCACTGAGAAATATTTTGTTTTGTTAAAATCCCTTCTTCCATAATGAATGCCAAAATGATTTATACAAAATAACTGTTGAATTTTTAAAGCTAATCAGAGTGTTAATGAACTGTTCGTCATCTCCATGGAGTATAATGAAACAAATGATGAATACTGTGCAAGAAAAAGCATCTTATGCCCATCGTGAAGTATAGTAGAGGTTGTGTGATGCCATGAATGTTTTTATCAAACAGTGTCTTTGGGAACGTTGATAGACTACAAGGCGTCATCAACTCTTGAAGTAGCAGGACATTTGAAAGAAAATTTGATGGGATCTACTAATAAACTGAAAATGGGTCAATATCGGGTCTTCCAGCATGGTATCAATCTAAAAGTTATGGCTAAATAACACAGAAACCATTTAAACTACAAAATCAACTGTCTTCCATTTCCAACTAGCGTTCCAAATCCTATTAAAAACTTGTGGAAAAAAGCTATAAGGAAGATAATATAAAAGAAGACTTTGGACTATCTTTAGCTCATTACTGAGTTAATATGCTCTAATTAAAAGGTTGGGATTTTTCTTTTTAGCATTTTAATGTGGGTTTTTGCTACTGCAGTAAAGGGCAATTTATTTTCAGTTTTTTTTCCCCACATCGTGGGAATTGCAAAAGACCATGTTCTCAGCTAAAACAGAACAAATACCAAGCAACATCCACCTTCTGTTTGGACCCAGTAGCTCTAGCATCATTCTGTAGTGTACTTTCATTAATTTCCTGGGACACTGATACGGATCGACCTGTATTTCCTGCAGCAACTCCAGCAACCCAATGTGCTTGTTGTCTCCAGACTACGACGACGGCTTTTCTGTGAAACACACAGCTGCTGCCCGTTTCCAGCGCAACCACCGCCTGATCAGCGAGATCCTGAGCGAGAGCGTCGTCCCAGATGTGCGGTCCGTCGTCACCACCGCCCGCATGCAGGTCCTCAAACGCCAGGTCCAGTCGCTAATGGTGCATCAGGTGAGATCAAACAGCAGTGTCGCATAACTCCGGGTTCTGGCTGCGACAGCTCTGCTTTCATTGACTCATTATTTTATTAACTGTGGCGCCTGGATGTCCTGCTTCGCAGAGAAAATTGGAGGCAGAGTTGCTTCAGATTGAAGACCGCCACCAGGACAAGAAAAGAAAATTCATTGAAGCCACAGAGTCATTCAACAATGAGCTCAAAAGGGTATGGCATCTTTTACATTAAATCAGGTCATTGCTTACTTGCACGCAAGCTTCAGTTTGCATGCCGCATGCAGCTTGGGCCCTGCGCCAGTCTCAGTCTGTCCTACGGCCCACAGCTGGGGCTAACTCCGTCCACATGTCCTCATAATGCTGTTGCTGTCATTTATTATTTGAGGTCCCTATAGTAGTCCTGAATGCAGCATTTGGCTTTTACAACAGGTGGCGCCATTTATCCTATAAAGAGCTCCTTGAGGACACAACATGCAACAACACGTTTTAGTTATCCAAATTAAACTTTCATTTATCTTGTTGTAAACAGTTTCTTTGTGCAGAGCATCCACATGCAACAGCAAACACATTTCTCATTCATGTTTTTTTGTCCAGTTGTGCTGCATGAAGGTGGAAGTGGACATGGAGAAGATCTCTGCGGAGATCGCTGCAGCAGAAGAGGCAGCACGCAAACGGATGGCAGAACGTGAGAAGGATGTAGGGGACAGAGGGGCGAGAGAGGCGCCCACCTGCGTCTTGGCAGAGGAGGAAAAACATGTTTGTGCTACACATGGCAAAAAGTCCCAGCAGAACTCTCAAGGTGACAGCAGCAGCAAGGAAGGAGAGGACGCAGAGTCAAATACTGCAGATCCACCAGGTGAGCAACGGTGGTTTCTATGGTGGTGTGCAGCCTTTATGCAACTTTGTGAGTAATTCATGGACGTCCCAGTTGAGATGGCGTGACCCTGATTCCAGGGTCACGCCATTACAGGTACTCATTCGAGATGGAGTCTCAGTCTTATGTTTTCTTTTTCATTCAACACATAGTTGAAAACAACACTCCCTAACAACATTAAGCAGAACAAAATGACACACATTGCCTTGTAAAAAGAATTTATTTCAGTTTCAGATTTTGTCACATCGCAACCACAAACTGCAATGCATTTTATTGGGATTTGATGCAACAGATCAACACAAAGTGGTGTGAAGTGCAAACTCGATACCTTAAATATTTTATACCCTCACCAATAATCAATTGAAAGTTACTTTTGCAGTTTATCTCTAGCAGCTTTGCACATGTAGGGACTGAAATCGTCTTAGTTCAAAGTGTCGTCTTAGCGCTGACTGTATGTTTATGGTCATTGTCCTGTTGGAGATTGAACCTCATCTCAAGTTTTAAAACTTTAACTGGTTTTATTCTAGGATAACCAAAACCATCCACACAGGATGATGCTATCACCACCAAGTTTTTTGTGTGTTCATGGTGATATCAAGTATTGGGTTTCTTTCACACATTGCATACAGACCAAAACGTTACATTTTGATATCATCTGACCTGATCACATTCTACCATGCGTTTGTGGTTTCGTCATGTTTGGAGAGTTTGATTAAAAATGGTTATGATTTTATTAACGTCTTGACTGCTCCACTGATTAACGCTCTGTTTTAGGGCTGCAATTAATGATTATTTTAGTTGTTGACTAATCTGTTGATTATTCTGACAATAAATTGACTAATTGAATAAAAAAAGCACATTCTGCAAATTTTTTAATAAAGACTTTTTATACAATATTAGATATACAACGAAAGAAATAACTAATTAAATTCCCTTTGTATGTTTGTTTGGGATACAGCTGCAGCTTAAAAATACCTCTAAATCAACATGTGAACAGCTTGTTCATAATTTTTTGGATTAACCAATTAATGATTTGATAGCAAAAAAGTGCTTATGTTTTTTTATTTTGTTTGTTTTTACAGAATTTGAACCAGGGGAAACTAAAACCGTGGTGCTTGAGAAGTTGTGGAAAGAACATATTCACAAACAAAAGTTTTTTTCTATCTTTTTAGCAAATGAAATATATTTGAGTATGTATACGCCAGTTAGTGGTTAATTGATTGCTAAGATAACTGGTGATTCATCAGATTTAATTTGATTGTTTCAGCTCTACTCTACTTGCAGCAGAAATAAGCAAAGTATAGAGATTCATATTTGGTGTTACTATTTTAAGTAGTTTCTGTAGTCAACTTAGAAAAAAAAAATCCCATTTAAAGAATTTTCCATCTCTATGTAGTGCAGCACATAGAGATGTTTTTTTTAAGTAAGCAAAGAGATGTGATTTAAGCAATAATTTGAAAATAATGATTAGGTAAGCTTAATTAATTTTATTTTTCTAATGCAGTAAAGCAAAAAGCTTCAGAGGAGATGGAGACCCACCCAGGCAGTGAGGAGGGAGCGTCAGAGGACAAGGAGAGCGTCCCTGAGGGAGCCATGGAGGAGGGAACCAGCGACAGCAACACAGGCTCAGAGACCACCTCTGCGCAGACTGAAGACGCCACGACCAGCGAGCCATCAGAGGGACCCGGCAAGGCAAGGGCAGCCCACTGAGCTCAGCAGCAAACATGGTGGAAACCGCAGGACTGCCACGCCATCTATTTGACTCTCTGATTACAGAAATTGCACAATCTCATGTTTGTTGTGAAAGTGTAAAAGCAGCATTCAGACGGGCTGATTGCTTAACAAGCCTGAGGCTGCAGTTGAGGTTATAAACCTGCAACTTGCAGACACACAGTGAATACAATAATAATAATAATAATAAAAAAATCTGCACTCTAAGTCGACAAAGCAATGACCTTGTCTAAAATCAATGGCTGCTACAATTTGCCACAAAAGCCCATGTGAAGGCACTATATTTTCGGCTTCTTTGGAAGAGTGCACACAAGCCCTTCATCAGCACATATGGAAACATATCTCTAGCACTATGTCTGGCAGACAAACAAAATTGCTCAGTGTTATGTTTAACTTTGTTATTTGTGTTGTAATACAATTGTTGCTTTTATTGTTTTGCATGTTTCAGGTCAAAAAAAAAAAAGTTGTTTAAGAGTGGAGCTAAGTGACCATCTCCTTGGCTGGAGAATATTTGTTTACTCTGTATCAGTATTACAGTAACAGTATTGTCTCAGGAGTTTGTAGTCATTTAGTAGTAGTTACTCTTTTATTTATTATCAGCATTTTTATTATTCTTGTGTATTGGGTGCTCTAGGTCCAGCTCGTCTTTAAATATATATCATCCGATCATCGATGCTGTACAATGCTAAAGTGTTCTAAAGTTTGCTGGCTGCCAATCAAATCAAAAGCAGTATGCTTAGAACATGTGTTTGTTTTGATCAGTATTGCAGTTTTTAGCAGGAATCTTTTACATGTCCAGTTAATGTGTACATGGTGTAACGAGGTTTGCTTAAACGTGAATTTTCATGTTGTAAAACGGTTAGAACCCTCATTATTAACATGCAGTCTTAAGATGAATTTCATTTTTGAATATTTATACAAATAAACTTTTCTACCCTGAAATACAGCTGTCTCTTTGTTTTGGAAAACATGTCTGAATTAGTAATGTATTTAAAATACAATTTAGCTCCTCGAGTGCATCTATCTCAGTAAATTGAAATACCAAAAAGTTTATTTATTTCAACAATGCATTTCTTTCAACTAAGGCATTTTCCCTGTTGTTTTTTGTTTTAGCTGTGGATCTCTGCAGCTCCTCAGGAGTTACCATAGTCCTCTTGGCTGCTCCTCTGGGTCAATTTCTCATTGGCCGGCTTTTCACTTTAGGCTGATCGTCATGCCTTGGTTGGCTGGTTTGCAGACATTTTCAAATAAAGGATTAGTGGTGCTCTATGAGACGTCCTAAGCTTAGAGTACTGATTTACAAATTAACCCTGCTTTAAATTTTTCCACAACTTTCTGTCTCACCTGTCTGTCGTGCTGCTTGGTCTTCATGATGCTGGTTGTCCGCCATTGTTTTCAGAAGCTCCTGTCCTGTGTCCTCTGATGCTACTCTGTTGAGTACACCCTCCCCACTCTGCAGTCAGAAAATCACCTATGATTGATGGGCGGGGCAGACGCCCATCAATCAAATGCAGGTAAGGCAGAACACTGCTAAGGTGTGTGTCTATGCTCCTCCTGCTACATGTCAGCTTTGTGGGTGGCTCGTGTTCTTGATCTGCTCATTTGAGATCATAAGTGCCATTTTACAACCAGCGGCTGGGATTTTAATTGGTTTTTGGGTGCTACTCCTGCCGTGTGTTTAGTGTTGTTGCTCTGCTGACGTTTTTAGCTGCAGCGACCTGGTTCCCGCCCGCTAACCGCTCCCTCCTTGGGTAGGCTGCGTTAAGACCAGCTATTTAGTTCCTAATTTTAACTTACCTGAATCCACAATTAATGGGCTCTTGCTCTGTTTTGGGCACGTGATTGTCTGCACACTTTTTTAAAGCTGCAGCACTCCGGACGCTGTCTTGTCTTGTCGTTGATTGGTTAGGCCGCTTCTCCATTGCCTCTGTTGCTGATTGGACAGTGCAATCAGAAACCCTGTATTTGCTTTGTTTGCATTATCGAACTTACTAATGTGTTTTCTTTTTTTTTCGGGTTTATTACTAATTTGCTCTTTTTATTGCATGTTTTGTTTTTCTTTTGTCTTACATTGTCTTCCTCACACCTTTTCTTCTCAGGGCCCAAGTAGTATGTCTTAAGCCATGGTTAGAGCATACATACTACTCATTAAAACATAATGGGATTATATTTTAAGGAATTGTTAAAATATATATTGTGTAGAACTCAGTCTGTCTTTGTGAGCAATTATGAACCTCAATTTGTTGGGTACAAACACCTCCCAACTGACGTTGTTGCACTTTAAATAAAAGTTTTAAAAAATCACATATTTTTGGATCAAAAATATTAACCCATAGCCAGGTACAGTCAACATATTAACTATAAAAGAACCAACTTCCTGTTGCTGCAAAACATGCCTCAATCAACACCCACCCCCCACTATGTGTAACATTGTGTTACTACTCATATTCTGTGTTTGGGTTTCTTCAGTTTTAGTATACAAGGACTGAACATTTTAACTTTGAATGTTACTTGAACTTGCTTTCACTAAATGTAAGAAAAACAAGTCTTTAAACACAGTAGGAAGAAATTTTATAACGGTTTTAAACCAAGTGGCAATAGAGCAAAAATAAGTGGAGCAAAAGTCCTCTAGGCAAAGCCGTCCAACAAAGATATATCTGAAAGTCACCAGTCAAAGAGGGTAACTTCATTTCACAGCATTACCAGCTCTTGGTGGAATTTGACAGATCAGGTGGTTGTATTGTGCAATTGCTTTGCATGTGGGGTATACAGTGTCCAGCTGTTGAAACATAGCGGCACAAACACTATCCAGACGTTATGACAACCCAGAGGAAAGACGTCCTAATCTTGGTCCTATTACTGCTGTAATCACAATTTGGGGAGACATGGAGAAAGATTTTAGGTTCCTATGTCTACATCCTATATCCACGTCTCACCCATTTTGAGACAACTCTCCACCAAAGGGTTGGAGCATTTAGAATGCCATCACTTGTGGGAATTAGCTAGATACCACAGTGCCTTGTTCGTCCAATCAGTGGGTGCATATAAGCGCAACGTGTGTCCTTGTGGACCCAATGGTTCCAACAGCAAGTCTTTGTTTTTGGAGCCTATGAGTATGTGAGGACACAGTACAGTGCACGTAATGTGCACCTAAGACAGACTACAAGTAAGGCTGTGTGTATAACATGCAGATTTGGTAGTTTATAACGTTAAGGCAACATCAAGGCAAGAGGACCATTCTTGCCAATGTTACTCCTGTCATTATGGTTGATGTAGTCACAGGATAAAACTTCAAGCCTTAGTGCCACGTCAATGACATTTTGTATCGTCCTGTCTCATCCCATCTTACAAAAGGTAATTCCCATTCATAAGGGGCTAAATGTGATTATAGGAAAGAAATACTAACATCTTTAGCGGCCCAACCAGAGTACCGACTCGAGTCTGATAGAGAATCTGAGGAGGGAGCTAAAAAAAAATTAAGCTTATGGAAATGAAGGGCTTCCAACCTCAAAGACTTGGAGTTCATCACCAACAATAAATCATCAAAATTCCAGTAGAAACATACAAAAAGATTGGTTGGAAATATAACCAGATGGGTTTATTGTTGTAAAGCACATGTGTCAAACTCAAGGCCCGCGGGCCACATGTGGCCCGCCACGCCATTTTATGTGGCCCTCCCCCCCCACCACCGTTTTACAGGCCCGTTATTGACTTAAAATAGGTTTTGAGCACGAATAGACTACAAACTACATCTCCCATAATGCCTTCCGAGTGTTACGAGCCAACATTACGGCTTCTCGCCACTAGAGTGCAGCAGAGTCACCTCAAGCTGATTATTAATTTCCCCATCGAATAAAACTGCAACATCGACAAGCTAACATCAGAAAGGCAGATTGCAATAGCAACAGAAATTGTTTACAAAAGCCACAGCCAAAAATGATGCAGCGGTGAAAGCAAGCTT